>LQRL01135222.1:0-21051 GCA_001703475.1 Hydroides elegans | reverse complement strand
GCCTCATTGTGCTGTATCCATGTCCAGTATACCTTACAGGTTAGATATCGGGAAGAAATAAAACCATTCTATGTATAATTGTATAAGGAATCCATTTGTACGTAAAATACATTGTGAATATTTTATTTTTTTGTTTGTGCAATTACTTTTTATGATATCAATTTTCTCATTCTTACTTTATGTGTGCTTTATATGACATACAAATAAATATTTTGTTGTATCTTCTTACAAAAAAAGAACAGTTGTCGGCATTGGAACGATTTATCATGTATATTTTGACCAATTATTTTTGCCTATTTGCTCAATTTTACGCCTATATTTGTAATCACCTTATATTATTCAAATTAACATAAGCAAAAAAGTTTTTGGTTTATAATCTTAAAATTTTCAGAGTTTGTCCTTCATGATGCAAGATCACTTTCGATTTGAGCTATTTTCGATCCTATCAAGGGGGTTTGATTTTTTACCCCTTTTGTTACAAGAAATGCCATCTGATCTCGTTTTCGGTCTTTACAATTCGGACCTAAGTTTGCATTATAATAAAATTTAAAACATTAAATATATTTATGGATATTTTGTGATTTGACAGCAAGCGTAAGCCAGCCGGCTTGAAATTATCTAGATTGCAAGGTAGATTTTTTATGTAAAATTGAATGTTAATATATAATTTCTCAAAAACCCTAACTAAATTTTCCTTATTTAACATTTTTATCAAATTAGACTGTTCTTTGGTTATTATAAAATAACCTCTATATATATTTTGTCCAAAAAAATGATCTTGGTCTACTTATTGCTCATCAGTTTAATAGGCACATCTAACATGTATATTGTTAATATGTACAATTCCCTTAAAAATGTGTTAACAGTCTGGGTTAATATGACAGCTTTTCCTAATTTTAGTGTTTTATGGTATGTGTATTGTACGCATTCAAAGGCATGTTTAACCTAAATGGTTATATTTGATTAGAAAGTTATAGTGATGAAAATATAGAGGTATAATAATTGTCACTTGCAAAAGGTAAGATATTTATATTTTTGTATGTTTTAATATATAGAAAAAAAATCATTTCACTTATTTCGTTACTTGCTTCGTATGAAACATGTTAATCGTAAATCGACAAAAGAACAGCGAAAAATGTTAAGTTAAGCATTTAAGGCACCTAAGCATTTTTAATTTATAACAACATATTATTCATACAAAGACTTCAGAATACAACATAAACGCACCATTTGTATAAATAATTATATTTCACACTGCATGTATAGTAAATATGAAAACAAATAGAAAATGGTAGGCATGGTTTACAAATTACATTAAACATGTTAATTGACAATTTGCTATGAAGTAAGAGATATTTGTAACAATTAACCTAAACAATTTACCCTTTTTAAGTAAAGCCACGCATGCGATATTGTTATCTTATTAATATATCTATTAACTTTATCGTTCGAATCAACGTATGTATAATTGATGCTTAACCAAAATTTTGTATCATCTATAAACAAAGCATTAATGAATTAATCAATAAAAGCTCCTGAATCAAGCTGATGTGATCAAATAAACATTATTTGCATACAATTACATACTTCACAAACATTGTCAATGGTTTATTATAATTCTCTGTTTATTACCATTCTCCGTATGCATTGTCCAATGCTGAATTTAAACTTTTATATTACATTTTTTCATCAGTTTATGTTTATATAACAAATAAACAACATGTATCCACATTTTTAACAACAAGAGAATGTACTTTGAATTTATATCTTCAAAACTAGATGTGTAAAATATCAATTCAAGTTTTTTAAGTCATGTACGGTTTGGATTCTACCATGTCTCAAGAAGAAAATATCAATAAAAACTATTACAGTTGACAGATATGATGATGAATATTTAAACACTGTGCGAATTTCAACGAACTTGACCAAATAAGCACAAATTATATCCCCTTATGTACACAATGTAAACCGATATACTCTAGAAAAATGTAATATTTTAATTTAATATGAATTCATGTTAGCAAGATAAAAGCAATATCTATAATACATTTTATTCGTTGAATGTTATCATGAAATAATGATAAAATGTTTTTTTCTATTCACAAAAAAAAACATTTAGGAGAAAACGAAACGCTAGACACCATAGATCTCAGCTGGAATCTTCTTCGCGGTAAAGCAGGCATCGATATCATTGAAGGTCTCAAAGTCAACTCCCGTCTGAAATCAGCCAATATATCGTGGAATGGCATGGGCAACGAGTGCGCTTTGCCCATTGCGGAGTGTCTCAAGAACAACCATGTGTTGACTGAACTAGATGTGAGTAGCAATAGACTGGCTCTGCAGGGAATGGTGGCCATTGCGAAGGGACTTGATGCCAATGAAGATTTGAAAACTTTCAAGGTAAGATCAATCAAACAGTATATTTAAAATTCTTGAAAGCTGGCTTAATCAGATATATTCTAATATATTTGAATGTACTATTTTGGAATGGTTAACCCTCTTAGAACTATACAAGCCATATATTTGATATTTTCACCGCTTAATCCTGCCATATACCTTAAGAATTGCTGCTAAATAAAACACAGCTCATTCTTTTTATTAGAAAGGAAGTTAGTTGTATTATAATAATGTTTCATGTTTGAGGGCAATACCTTGATTACTGAACCCGAGGGCATGAGGGTAGAATGGACCGAAGGCAAATACTGAGGTCCGTCCGACCCCGTGCCTGAGGGTCAACAATCAACGTATAGCCCTAAAGACATGATTTATTACTTTTGTAGCATGCCTTTCCATATCATTTCTATATAATTTCTTTATAACATATTTTGTAGGCATGTAATTGATCAATAATTCGTTTAAAACAACGTTGTTTTAATTTATCTGTTTTGCTTGTTATGTTCATATTATGACTGAAATGAGAAAAATAATTTTAGTTCTCAAATTTATACCTATTGCATATGGTATTTGTTTATATGGAATTTTGATTGTTATGCGCCATGGTCTTATTATTTTTTATTATTTAAACTCCATGACCATTTGAATTATAGATTGGCTGCAATCCGATAGGTAGCGTAGGTGCGATGCTTCTTCTAAATGCAATCAACAATGAAAGGAGCACACTTAAGGTTCTCGATTTGAAGGTGAGCACAACGTCGGGATCAATAAAAATGACTCTTTATTCTATCTTTAAAAAAACACACGCACAGAAAAAAATAGGTTTTTAAACTGATAACAGCATACCTGTTTTTTTTTCTTCAAATAGAAATTGAAAGAATGTCAGTAATAGGAGCTAAATTGTATGTTCCTTAAATCTTGAAATGGATACATAATTTATATGTAAGGAACAAGTCAGCGAATTTAAAATCTAATAGCAAATTGCAATGTAACCGTTTTCAAATTCCAGGATATTGAAGTGGAAAAGGAGTTTGATCGAATGAGTCAAGACATCTTGCAAGTGAGAGAGGACCTTAAGATTATCCATGCTGGTATTCTAAGCAACTATATCATTAAAGGATCTGGCAAAAAGATAAATCCAGACGGTGATGCAACGGAGAACCAGATAGAAGAAATCATTGATGGAGACTGAAAATATTGTTTTAAATATATTTTAATGGTGTTTGCTAATTCAAACACATGCGGCTGGGATTTGTGCAATATAAAACCACGTGTGTCCTATTTTTACGTGTGAATCAATTCACAAAAAAATATAGGTGCTTGGAGGTTATTGACGGAAATCGTAATTTATCTTCTTGACTTTATGCATTTATATATCATCTAATGATTTCTTTGGGAATCATTTAAGCCATTTTATTTTTGTTATGTTGTGTTCAAGAAGCTACGCAAATTTGCCTCTAATACAATAAAGCGTATTGTCACATGCGTAACCCTTAATTTGATAACGAAAAGCACAGTCTCTCAAGTGCTTCATTGAAAATGGACACCTGTCCTTTCAGATCATTACTTTATAGTTTAAAGTGATTGGACTAAATACAAAGTCATCTGTAGTGAGACTTTATTTATATTTGTTGATCAAAATGAACTTATTTCTTATGTGACATACAAGGCATAATTAAAAGAATGTGTCATCTAAAATTTGTAATTTCCAGATTTTGTTCGGAAATGCCAACAATATGTGATCGATTTAAAGTGTATTAAAGCTTGAAAAATATAAAAAATGTCTGTTATGTATGATTTAGATTTCATATAATTACATTATTGAAGAGACAATTTTATCCTTATCTTGCAAAGTTGCTTCGGACTGCTATTGAAAATAAATCTTATATTATCTTTAACTTGTGTATGTAGTATTCAGTGGACACTATTTTTATGCACCACTCGATTAAAGATATTTGCATAACAATAGAGATTTCGAAAAAAATAAGGCATATTTTATCCCTTAATGCAAGTACACAGGATAAAACCACATTATCTTATACTACAACAAGGTTACAAAGTATGACTTATATTATAGCGTGATGAAATATGTTTGACACCATCAAACGACAATTTCTGCTTTGATCAACAATATGCAGATGACATAAGCTGGGGATCCACGGGTGAAAAAGACATGCATAGAAAAAAATGCAGGAAGTTCTCAAAGAAAGAAACTTTGTCGTAAACGAGTCAAAAACAGAGAAATACAAAGTATCCAGGAACTCAGAACAGGAATGTTAGGAATTTAAACTGGTAGGACAAGCTAGGAACAGAAGAAGACATCAAATACAGAAAAACTGTAGCAACCAAAGCCATCTGCGACCTCAAACCTATCCTTCAAAACCAGAAAACATCAAAAGAGTGTAAAATACGAGTCTTAAGAGCACTCGCAGAAAACATATTCGTGTACAACACGGAGATCTGGGGTCTTGCGCAAAAACAAGAAAGTGAAATAGACGTCTTCCAAAGACAGCTGCTACGAGGGATCTTCGGTTTCAGATACACAGCAGACAATAAAAAACTGGCCATCAAATCAGAAACTGTATGAAATAACAGAAACCAAACCCTGGTCAACCACAATTGCTAAACGCAGGTTATCACTTCGGACATGTATTTAGATTGCCTGAAGATTCACCAGCCCAAAAAGCTCTAAAAAGCGTTAAAACCAGTTAAGAAACCGAGAGGAAAATCGAAGAACACATACCTAGCAACTCTCAAGAAACAACACAAATTGAAAGGTATTAACACCATAGAAAAGGCCCAAAGAATAGCTAGAGATAGACACATTTGGCGAAATATACTAGGATAAATTCGAAAGAAGGAACATCCAACAGAAGAAGAAAAAGAAAATAATGTTTTTAAAGAAATTATTTTTCATTTTTACATTTAAAAGACTGTGGTTTTGGTTGGCCACGATAAGAACTTGAAAAACGAAATCGAAACAGCTGAGTATCACGTGTCCAAACAAACCGCTGTCATCCGATCAAAAAACGAGTTTTTAAAATAATCTGCAGAAATTGACAAATAACTCGTTACAATGGATGTACTTTATTATATAAGGGGATGGATAGCAATTGTTGCTCTAATGGCCTTTGGAAATACAGCTTCTTGTTTCAGGGACCACTCGTTTATGGCCGATAGACTTTACACCGAATCAGCCGATTTGGGTACGTACGAGTAATACTAACTTAATATTGAATATGAGGAAGACTTTAGATTCAAAAATACATTGAGCTATATTGGTTTCTATTTGAATTTCGATATATTTGATGTGTTCCTGTATTCGGATACAACACATGGAGTTGTCAGAGTGAGCGATAATACAGTATTTATCATTTCGAAGACATTTTATGCTTGTATTTCTAGCTCTGAATAGACATTGAAACCAGATTGAATATTTGAATTCCAGTCAATAAGGCTCAGAATCAAAAGTTTAGGGCCTTTGAATTTAAATTGTCGGTTCGTCCGGCCGCTATCGCATCGTGCAATCTCAAGTGGCCATCCACTCACACCTGCTGATCCCCACAATACACGTACGAGGTCATAACACCAGATACCTTGTACCATTCGCCAGATCGTCAGTGTACCAAAACCCCTTCCCTGATAGCATCCACCTTTGGAACGGTCTATCGCATCAAACAGTATATTCTGTATGTTTAATTGCATCCCTCATATTTGAGTATTATCGCACTTGACCGAAGAAGGTCCAGAGTCTTCTACTGTCCGGGTTTCCCCTACAGTGCCTTTTGATAATTTTAACCAAATTTTGAAACCGGAAATGAGCAAATGAAGAAACATTTTTTATGGCCTATGATATTTCTTCATGAATACGGTAAATGTAAAGTAGGAAAGGGAGACAAATACTAAAAAAATATGTATTTCGTTTATAATAAGTTTTTACGAGTTAGGCTTATTAAAGACGGGGCCGTGGATACTTGTTTATTTGTTCAAAATTATACTCGTACTATGTTGATGGTGCCTTTTGAATTTGGAGAATCGGAAGTTGGGACATGTGTTTAAAATGTCCAAAAATATGATTTTTCCTCTGAACAAACTTGTAAGATTAGACTAGACGTTAGTGTTATAGAGACTTGGGTCTAAAGGAAAGCTCTTGATACGTCGATTTACTCTGACAGAATGCACCAAACTGCAAATTGGATCCGAATATATATCATATAAAAAGATGCACTCTGAGTTTGAAGGGCGTTAAAGGTTTGCTCATGTGTTACTAATACTATGTTCAGCTTTGAATATGAAGGTGTGCCATGTTGCTTCAGGGCTAGGGCTGTGTCGGGTACCTCGGGTACCCGACTGCCCGACAATCGCATCGGGTACCCGAACTGAAAAGTTGGGTTCGGGTACCCGAAATGTTGCATTATGGGAAAAAAATGAAAGATTATTTAACTTATAAAATGTTATTTATAAAACAGATTTAAATGTTTCAGTCATCAAAATCATTTAAAATAAGTTATCTTTGAGATTTTGTCAGTTAAATAAGAATAAACAAGATATTTTAGTTCATTTTTTATCCAATTACGGCATATCCTGTAGAGTGAACCTAAGGGACCCTAAAGAAACCATGTTTTGAAACTTCGGGTCGGGTATCGGGTCGGGTATTGACTTCGGGTGTTCGGGTAGCAAAATACCCGACCCGACACAGCCCTATTCAGGGCACAATTTAACAGCTAAATTCTAGACTAGGTTTCAATCTAATAAAACGAGAATCCGGTGTTGACTTACGCTGTGAAATTAGCCCGTTAAGTCTATGCATGTGGCCCTCCTTTATAGTGTCCGTCCAGTCATAAATGCTTGGGTTTTAGACTCAAGAGAAAGCATTTCATGTGCAGATGTGCCTTATGGGAGTCATAATGAAATTCGAATCATCGGAAGTTTTAAATGAGAGCTAAAATATCTGTATTGTCAACCGAAATTCCATACATTTGGGGAGGGCTGGGGCAGTTTTGGCATACTCGTGTTTGACATATGTTTCCTTGTTTCTGTTGCAGTGAACCCACTGCTCGCTCGCATGTTCGGTGTGTGGACCTTTTTGGCTGCGGCGCTTCGCTTATATTGTGCAATTCATATCAACAATGCAGAGTAGGGTTCACTTTTTTTAGCATTTCATCCTTAAAAGTTAAATATGAATTCTTTTTACCAAGCGTTTTTTTGCTTGCGAAACATCTATTATGCATACAAGTCAACACAAAATCATAACATACAATGTTTTCCTAGTAAGATATAGAATTGATTATTTTTTAATTAAGGTTTATAATTATGTGTTGTATAAATTGTTATTTCGTGTCAATTTACATTTAAAAACCATAGACTATAACATAATGAATAAGCTTAAGTTTATATTTTTGTTTTCTAGGCTATACAACTTGACACTATTTTCCTTCGTACTGGCGTTTGCTCACTTTTTCATCGAAGTGCTCATTTATAAAACAGCCACATTCAGCATAGGAGTCATTGTGCCCCTCCTTGTCTCAGGTAAATACTGCGTTGTGTTATGAGCTCTGATAAAATCGATTTATAGCCTACTTTTATGAATTACACATGTATTTCAATTTTCCTGTCCGAATGCATGCCTAAAATCAGAATTCATTGATTAAAATGATTGTTTAGACTTCAATGACCACACCTTAGTCCTGCGATATAAATTAAACCTAAATTCACATACCGTTGAAGTCAGAAAGCTTTAGGGTATGAATAGTTTAAAAAACATGCAAGCATAAATTCTATGATCCTAAGTTATGATGCTTAATGTACTTAAATGTGCTGATAATTTAATTACAAAAAGAATATTGTTTTTACTTCGGTATTGCAGGGCTCTCAATCGTTGTCATGTGTGTCGGATATCGATATCATCCCGCTTTCCTCATCATTGAAGACAAAAAGAGCGGCTCAAGCAAAAAATCAAGACAAAGCATGCGAGATGAACTGCTCGTGACTCAGAAAAATAGATGATGTGCCCAGTCTTGGGGGATATTATGATGTTAAGTCTTTCATTTTGTACTCTTTAAATTCCTTTTGTGAGCCATATAATTCTATCAGTGTGTACTATATTGTTTCTTTTATTGTTGTTGTTGATTCTGTGTGTTGTTGTAAATGAGTATATTTTTTGTGTGATTCAGGTTTTATTTTAAAAGTTTGAATTGCTGCTTTAAAGTCAGTTATATAACTATTATGATACATAAGTAAGGTTAAAAAGTGTGAAGTTAGGTATAGAAGTTGCTGAGATTTACTGTAATTTATTTTTCTTCGACATATGCTTTCATGTTTATGCTTTGAAAATTGATAAGGTTTATTTATCATTAGAAAGTTACATAAAAAAATATGATATTATCACTTAATATTAGACTCAAACATATATTTACACACAATGCAAACTGTGATACATAACGTGCACATTTATTTGAAACGTTTTATCACATATTCGTGTTACGATGTGCTTGGATTTTCTATGTATACGAAGTTAATGTCTTTGATATTAATGATTTTTTCCATCGCTCAATAAATTTACATTTCATCTATATTGTCCATCAGTGTGTTATTCATTTAATGCTTATCGAGCATTTATAGGTAAGATAGAATATTTAGGTTGATTTTACCAGGATTTTAGAAAATAAAAACATGTGAAGTTATAGCCTTGATAGTTTTGTATATATTATTCTGCTGCATAGCTATATAAAATAATTTTTATCTTAAATCAAATAAGATACTGTACACGTATGTTTATAATTGAAACATTTTTTGTCTATAATTGATATATATTTGAAAAATATTTAGTATCAATTTGTAAGTAAGTGGAACATAGATATATTCTAAACTGAAACATGCAAAATTACTTAATATTGAAAACTAATCAATTATGAGTAAACGGTACATTAAATAATAAATAATTAGAACAAATGGAAATTCTACATTAAAATATTGCATTTTATTTGTTTTCACCAATCAAATATAATACGCATTGATTATACCCTGTTTCTTATACATGTATAAGTTGTTAAGCATTAAACAACCCAATATCATTAAAAGTGGTTCCTAATAAATGGAATTTACAAAGCAATTATGTTTACCTGTTATGCAAAAAAATGTATAACATATCTATTGCTGAAATGTCACAAAATAATATTTGACAAATGTTGCGTTAGATTATAAATTGCAATGATATACACTTCATATTTAATTTGAACATATGATCTACCGAAGCATAAGTTAAAACGCGTCCATGAAAACTTAAACAACCATTCTGCATCACTCGATCAAGTGCTCATTAAAAATGGGTTATTTAAATAGTAATTACAGTAGAACCTCGTTAAACCGAACACCTCGGGACCGGCAAATACAATTCGGTTTAACCGATTTTCGGTTTATCCAATAAGATTTATAAAGAGAATATAGACCCTTGGATGGCAAAATTTGTTCGGTTTAAGCAATAGTTCGGTTTATCCGTGTTCGGTTTAACGAGGTTCCACTGTATGTTGAGCTGATCCTCATGAAAAATAAAAGGCTGCCAAAATGTGAAAAATGATACAATATATAATCTCCACTGTGTGAATTTCGTATACAGAAACTGTTATTTTATTATGAAAAGCTAGTACATGGAGAGGGAGTCCAGAACATTTTTTTTTTGCAAAATATCAAATTCATCAAATTGTAACAAATAGAGACTGTTAATGTAAGTCCTGGAAATTCAAACCGAAACAAACAATTCTGACCATCATTTGTGCTTGACCATCTTTTGTAATGGTTTCCATTGCATATAATACTAAGATACCTGCATCCTGCATTCTTAGTTGACATTTTCCTATATATTAAGCTATTGAGCAACCATAAATTATGATTTCCTATACACATTTATCATAATATATTCCAACAATATAGCAGTTTTACATCTGAGGATGTGCAACATCTTTCTCTCATTTTCTGTATACACATTTTGTTGTTGTTGTTTTTTTTTACGCGACAGACATCCGTTTCCGTTATATTGTTGACTAGTAACGTCTCGAACGTTCGTCCTTCTTGAAGGAAGCGTTGTCAATGCCATCTAGCTCTGAAGGTGAAATAAAAACTGGGTTATCATATTAAACATATGTTTTAAGAAAAACTGGTTTAGATCTATCATACATTGTGTATTTAACATTATTAAGACAAAAACTGAGCTTTAATATTGAACATGAATAGAGTTGAAAACATGGTAGATAAAGGAAGTATTTTATAGAACGGAAATTACTTTATTTAGTTTAATTTCTTGTAGAAATAATTAGAGTATTATATGATAAATGAATACAGTGACAAACGTTATAAGTAATGGGTATATTGTATGGACTGGACAGATCTTTTGGTTCTTTTAATTTCTTGTAAGGATAATTAGGTTGCCAGCTGTATACACTGTGTTTAGAATTTATCGATTAACATTTTAGTCACGTAGCTTAGATGATAAATCAGAATTATAGATATATTTTACGTAGATATTTGATACCATACATGGTTGCCAAAACTATCAACCACCATTTAAAAATACAAAAGATCACATATATTTTGTACAGAGTTTTAATACAAACCTTACGTTTGATATATCGGTTGACACAGAATTCCCATAGTTGAGAAAATCTCATTATAAGTTATAAAACATGTAATCACTCTTTTTTACGTTGGCTGATTTGTGAATTATCAAATAAACATTACATTGATGTGATAGCAAGATAAAATCAAATATAAAATTGTGAATTATTAAATAAAATTTCATTGATGTGATTGCAGGATAAAAACAAAAATAAAATCACGTACTCTTCATTGTCAAAAATTGAAGATTTTTTTTGTTGTGCTAGACATCTCGAAGTCTTCGTTTCTCGTCCATCTCATTCATATCTGTACAAAATCAACTTGAAAATCTGTGCTAAATCAGTTATTCAATCTAAGATGATGCATAAAATTTAATGATTATTCATGATCATATTAAGAAATCAATGGTATTTACTCGTAATCAATATCATTGGTTGGGTCACTCATTAAATCAATGTATAAAATCGGGAAATTATATTGCGATTTCCACCAGATTCGCTATAAAATTTACCATGAAAATAATAATTTTCAAAAGAAAGTATATTGTTTAGTTTTCGTATTTGAAATAATCTAATTGTAATCTTAAGATATTTCATAAAGATTTAAAACATTTATACAATCCTCTAACAAACTATGATTAAATAGTACAGGTAAGTGCTAATTTGGAATTCGATTATAGTGTGGATAGTATTACTATAGTCTACTTCTTAAAAACGTGTTATTTCTGAAAGCTGCTAGGAATATAATTTATTTTTCAATAGCATATTTACCTCAACCATCTATTATATCATCGTATCTTGAAGGAACAAAAGAAATAGAAATTGTAATTTATAGGCTCTTATTACAAAAATAAATTATAGGATGCTGAAAAATTACAAAATCGGCTTTCGAAGTGCTCTAAAGATTTTACCACTTAAACCATATCCATAAATCATTTGCCCGTGCTTCTAACGATGTAATACTATACACACTAAAATCTAAAATAGTATCTTCTAACCTTTAACTACATTTATTCAGATCTTATCAAACATTCAATGCAGTCAACAAACATTGACACAAATATACGGGTATTAAGGGTATAAAGGGTAGTTAAAAAATCGGAAAGACTAAAAAATGGAGCAATTATTGCACTTGCGTATCTCTTCTTTATATTCGTGTTGTAAAGAAGAATAGTTTTAATGGGTAGAGAAAAAAAGTAATTGAAAACATTTTTTCTTAAACAATATCCAATAAAATAGGGACATGATTGCCATTTTAGTAATCATGAAAATAACAGCATTTTTCGAAACAAATGTCGAATAATGGCATGTCCGTGCAATGACCGATTCTATTTTTCAATGTTTGTTTTGAAAAACCAAAATATATGAATCGCGAACATAAATTCATTGACATGTTGCAAATTCTTTTTTATTCTCTAAACATTAAAAAAAAACTAGTACAATTCCCTTTGCACAATTATCAATAATTTTATAATTGATTCCTAATTTCCTAACACTCAAATCATTCTTCCCGTTCATTCATAACATTATTTTATATTTTTCACAACCTCCAACATCCTGTACAGTGCCAACATCTACACACAGTGAAACCTATATAAACCGGACAACCACGGGACAAAACAAAATTGTGCGATTTGGCGAAGGTGTCCGGTCTGTTCCGTCCCACTCGGCAAGTGCTACTTCATTCAAGGACGTAACGTCAAAAGGACGATATTATTTGGGTCCATATTAAGGTTTTCCGGACGCCGCTTCGTCGGACGAATCTGCGCTTTACGCCCGAATTCGCCCCCACGTTGAAATAACATTGTTCTTACGTTCCCGACGAAAAAAGGACATCCGGAAAACGGACAAAACGAACGCTGTCTCGACGTTGCTCGACGTCTTGCCGAATGGGATGATTTCGATGCATGCGTGACTATATATAATCTTACCAATATCGCCGTTTTTCACATCGACCCCGTATTCATCTTCGTCCTCCTCGTCCGTGTTATGAATACCGACCATGAGCAAATAGATAAATGCGCCGCAGATGGCGCCGATGTGCGGACCAACGATGGGCACCCAGAACCAGTTGTAGTCACGGTAACTGAAATAAAATTCAAATGAATGAATTTGATTGAATGCTAATAAAATAGTGTGGTTTGACAGTGCCGTGGATATCTAGATCCATCTATGAAGAGTACCTCACGAGCTTTTCCTCACAAAGATGTTCCCCAGCAAATCTCAGTTGGCTTTTGTTAATTTATGAACATGATTTATTGTAAATTGATCATAATTGCAAAAGGTGTTCCTTTTCTGCTCCAAGCTGGCTAGAAAAGGAGGAATAGCTCAGGTGGCTTGGAAAAATAATATCACCTTTTTGCAAAATGTTAATGTTCAAAAAGGAGTATTTTGTTGTTGTTAGTTTCAATAAAGTTGTTTTTAAGGTGACTTAACAACTTTTTGAAAAATTGTGTATTAGGTGCCCTTCATCTATGTATAGTATATCCATCATTGACGATAACACAGAACCAGTTGCAGTCTCATTGACTGAAATGGAATCAACAGGAATTAAAAGTCGAAACAGCAGATTAAGAAGCTGCTCCAAACATTACATAAATATAGCGATTTCGAATTGTTTGTCCCATGCAAAATGTGTTTAGCTTTGAAAGGAGCGGTTTTCTATGGTATGGGTCAGTCAGTTTTCATGCAATTTATTTCCATGAATAAATAACTCGATGGGAAAGTTGTGTAACTACAATTAATGTTCCCTGGCTAACGTTTGGTTGTTATGAGCAATTTCAAAAATATATTTATCACTATGAATAACTGTTAATCATTAAATTAATGTCCATTTTTTTTCATATAAACTGAAAGTCGGACACATCTACTCGTAGAAATACAACCCAGGCATCAATTCATTTAATTAACATTCATCAACCTCAATTGTTTTGAATGTCAAAAAAAATACCAGAATCAAGAAAAAGGAGTGTGTGCTAAATCCGTTTTCGTTAAGTACATCTTGATATATTTATAGATATTAAGTAGCTTTTTGATGATAATCGTGATGATCATTAAGATAACTGACCAAAAAACTCTAAGATAAAACAAAACATTGCTGAGTGCAGAAACATTTGTCTCATATTTAAAGCAATGCAAAATCTCGTTTTCTATGGAAAGTCGACATGAATCCTGATTAAATGGACAAGTGCATCTTGTCTAATATTGAACTCAATAAATACGGTCAATTCGTTCAATTCGTTTTAACTCGTTCAATGCATCAGTGAGGTTTTTATACAGGCCATCCCACTCGGCAAGACGTCCAAAGACGTTGAGCGGACGCCCTACCTTGGGCCCGTATGAAAGTTTTCCGGACGTCCTTATTCGTCGCGGACGTAGAAAGGACGTTGCATCGACGTCGCGTCCGAATCGGACGTACAAATTACGTTCTATGGACGCCGGGACGTAAAAGGAAGTCCGGAAAACTTTCATACGGGCCCAAATTAGGTCGTCTTCTTGACGTCACGACCAAAAGCGACGTACTATGGACGACCCTTGCCGACTGGGATGGATCAGTACAAGCAGTGATTCGTATTTGGATATTTGTTGTCATTTTCAAGATGGAAAATTACACAAAGACGTTGGGGCAATGTATGCTAAATATACCAGATTTCGTCGAGTGTTTTCCGGACTACAAAGTCATATTCCAACAAATGCTTATTATCTTTATTGATAAAACGTGTATCCATAGCAAGCGCCGATTTAGAATGTCCGCTTTAACTATTAAACCAAAGCCTTCACGGGCACCCCCCGTTCAACTCTTATATTTCATACCATTTGTGCCTTGGTCTAATATTTTTCGATCCACGCATGCATAGAATAGCTGAAATGAATAATCAAGTCTCACCTGAAGGGATCCTCGCCCCATCCCGCCATCGCCGTGAATATCCTCGGCCCGAGATCCCTCGCCGGGTTAATAGCATAGCCGCAGTTCATACCAAAAGCCATTCCTATCACAGCAACAATGAGTCCGATACAAAATGGCGCCAGGCCTTTGGGTGCGCCCATGTTCTTGTCGTCAGTGACAGCGAGAACACAGAGAACGAGGAGAGCCGTGCCGAAGACCTGGAAGGATTGAAGATAAAATATATTTTTGTGAAGATATTTACGGTAATTTTGGTTGTAGATAGGAAGCAAAGCATTCGCCCTATTCATACTCATTCCTGGGATACATGGGCTTTATTATATCTAATCCATTTTGATGTGAGCTAGCCTGTATCATTCATTTTTATAATGAAGTATCATTAATTGTATTTGGCATGTTTTTCTAGGTAATAGCTTTTGGGTGCGCCCATGTTCTTGTCCGTGACGGCGAGAACGCAGATAACGAGCAGGGCCGTGCCAAAAACCTGAGGATGGAGGGAATGAAATAGAGGGGTAACACTTAACAATTATAATCAAAGCAAGAGGGTAGAGACATAAAATAAAAGTAGCATAAATGATTTAAAATTGTATGTTTAATTATTTAATGTACGGACATTACTTCTGATTCTTACAGGAGAGTGGTGCCGCGAACCGTTTGGGATGGAAGAAAATATATTTTTGGATTTTTTTTTCATGTATATGGAACAAAGGTTAGGTTTGTACCTTTTATTTCCGTTAGGAATAGCTAATGGGATAGAATAAAAACAATAAAAGTACGATATATTTTTTTAATAACTATATATGGAACTGGACTCAGTGTTAATCTTTAACTAATCCCATATTCAATTAATTAAGAGGTATCACTTAATCTGGTTTGCCACATAGACCAATAAAGTTAAGCTTTTATTGGATTTAATCAAACGTTGTTGCTCATACACATTGCATAAGGCAGTTACGATTCAAGGGATGTGCCATAAAATAGTGTTTATTTAATTGTATATGGATTGTAAACCTCTTAGAGCTAAAGTAGGATTAGTGATGTAGATAACCGCCTTAATTTTGATTGCTCATAATATGAGGTAATCATTTTATATATTTCATGGTGAAAAAATAACCCAAAGCTATATGAACCTGATCTCCGAACCCGGACGCGGTGCTGAGGTAGTCGGCCGGGTACGTTGCCCAAATGCCCGCTGTGTCCATCGGGCCGCCTGTGGTCCGGTTGCCACCACCGTATGCTTCCAGGGCATCTGAGGGTTTGGAGATGAGAAATGATGTTAACGATTTCCATTAGATAGGTCAGGATGGCATTTGGATAAAAGTGTGTCAATTAACACACGTTGTGCATGTCATGATTATCATGATTATCATTTTGTTACTGATTGAATATCAAAATGCCGATAATTATGCTTTGCTGTTTTTCTCTTTATATATAATTGTCAAAATAAAGAAATGGTATTTGTACTTTGACTTTTCTTAATAAAGTATATATATTGTGCATTGTGTTCAAAGTAACATGAAAACAGGCGTATTGCTTGAAACTATTAAATCAATCTAACAACTTAAAACTCGGTCAAAAGGACGCTTCCAATAAATCCAAAATTATATCACCAAAAACTGGGTCGCAAAGATGTAAATTACTAGATTACTACTACAATGTATCTCCATTACCATAATACACGCCGTAGACACAGCCAGATGCGGCGATCGCTCCCAAGTATTGGGCCAGCATGTAGAAAGGAAATTTGATCCAGGAGATACGACCCAAGATAGCCATGACGAGAGAGACGGCTGGGTTTATGTGACCACCTGAAAAGCAAATATGAATGTGGATTTTAAATAAAGAGATATATCGAATAATATTCTTAACATGTTTATCAATATAAAAGTATGCCGCGGTGATTCAGTACATTCTGCCAACGTTTGAGATATGTTCTCTTATCTTGTGATGTAGTCTAGTTCCGTATGAACGCTTCACCAAAAACTCTTAAACGGCCGTCGCAACTCAACATCTACATGATGTTCGCTGATACCGTCAATGAATGAACTTTAATTATTTTGAAATTAGTCTAATATTTAAGTATACATACATTACATTTGTCATACATAACATCATTAAAGAGCTATGGAGCAGATTTTTTGTTGTTCGCAAATCCATTCATGAATACTCACCACTGACCCCGCCCGACACCCACACGCCCATAGCCACTGCGATGCCCCAAGCCCAGTTGACTGTGAGGAAGGAGCCGTATTCGCCCGAGCCCAGGACGTACTGCGCCACTGAGCCATCGCCGAATGACTAACAGAAAGTGTTAAAAAGAAGATTTGAATGTAATATAACGTGTCTATAAAAAGCTTATATATAGTCTATATGTGTTCCAAGCCCAGCTGCTGACTTAGAGAGGAACCGTACTCGCCCGAGCCCAGGACGTACTGCGCCACAAAACCATCGCCGAAAGACTGGAAGAAACAAGCAAAGAAGTGAGAAGGTGCTAGAGGGTTTTAAAAAAGATGGTTATATTATGTTTTTAAAAACTATATATGTATGCCGGATGTAGAACGTACTGAGCAACAGAATCGTAGCTGAACGACATAGTAGGGGAATGGATCAGTGACAGGCTTGTAAGGGGTCTGTACGACGTGATATCAAATAGACGTTTTCATTCCAACCCGTGTGGACGTTTTGAAAAGTCATCAACCCTACCAACGTCAGCTAGTGGTTTGAATTTTTACGTCCCGACGTTTAAAAGACTCTGGAAACCCTTTTATATCGACCAAGACTATTACGTCATTTTTATATTTTTCGACTTCTTGCCGACTTTGTGATATGCATTTATGTCACAAACGGCTTTTGGTTGGCCGTAGCAACGGTCTAGACTTGTCCAAATATCAAATAACGCGTCACTGTTCTATAAAGTAAAATGCAGGTCATTAATTTCCCTTGAACGATCACTTTTTCACATAATCCCCTATTTATCATACATCAAGCCGTAGCAAATGGACTTAGAGTGACATATAATCTTATCGTTAGAAAAATAAAGAAGCCTCTTACGTGGGGACTCTCAACAGTTAAGAAGCGGTTACTTTAACAGTTGTCAAGAATAAAAAGCGAATGTATGTCGATGGGAGGGCGAAAAAGGTGATAACAAATAAGTTGAGCTATTATGTGAATATCATAAGTAATGAGGAGAAAGTCACATCAATGTCACGAATTCAAGGAGCGGCCGTTTTGTTGAGACACGAGAGGGGTCAGCATTTATTATTTGGAGATGAACCTAGCTAGTTCGATATGTAACTTGCAAAACCGGTATTGTCCATATGGTCTAGCGACATTAGAAACATTTTCGAGTTCTATTCCCATCCCTCCCCCCTAACCAATCGTGTTTTCCAGTATATTCCTCGGATATGAAACTCCTAAACCGTCGTTGCATTTTTTGAGTTTTAGGTTTCTGCTAAAGAATGCACTGAAAAAAAAAGAAACATTTGAAAAAAAATCGACAAACGCCTCCAGTGTGGCCAGGCCTTTAAATGCAAACCGGTGCAACTTCCCGAACGTAATTCGCACGAACGTAATGTGATGCTGTAAAATTGTTGTTCTCAAGTCTGCGGTATAGAAGTACGAGGTGAGACGTGAACGTCAATGTTGTTCGTCCGACGTCGCGGTAAAAATGACCAGGAGAGGAAATGTTAATTGACCAGTGATATTGGAGCCAATGGCCATATGAGAAGCGTTTTATGAATTTTTATTTTTCATAACAACCGTTTTGAACGTCGCGTTCTTATCCAACGTATCTCTGAGGAGCTTGGTCGAGTGGTTTTTAATATATCTTAATATAAGACTTATTTTGAAAGGAAAAAAAAGTTCTAAAAACGACATGATTAGAAGTCTATACATTTTATAAAGCAAAATAAGTTTCTCTTCATCTTGGAATAAACCGAATTCCCAAAACCTGTAAAAGTGATAACACATGACGTCAATTCTAAGTAAAACTGCTGAACCAGAGACCTAGTAAGATAAGAAAAGAACAGTTGAATTATTTCAGTTGCTTTATCAGAAAATGTTGATGGTGCGTTTGTACACAATTATCAAACTTACTCAGTTTTCCTAAACAAGTACTCATTCAAATATTTTACTTATTAAACATGTGAAAAGTGCCAATGCTATGCAATTATGTTTTTTTTTTATATTAAAAAAAACAATGATAACGAATTATGAAATGGTGTGGCCAAACTGGAGCGGAATTGTATTCGAATGCTGCCAAATTCAAAAAGAAAATAATAAACATAACGATTTTTACTTTTAATTCATAATTTTCTCCCTGTTTCGCGGCGATCGCTCCAGTCTTACCGCATCAAAAACAGGACGTTCAGAAACAGAAAGAAACCGGTTCATTTTGAAAACTTGTCATTTAAAAACACATATGCGAAAACATGTGTTTGGTATTTGTGTGTATGAAGATACATGAATCCATTGCAATCATATGGTTACAGCTGAGACTTCTGTGCAAAAATGTGCACATGTATAAGTTTTACGTATTAGCAAAAAAATCGATAACTTTTAAAAATCTAAAGGATCATTGGGCATTAGCTCCCTGTCTTACTATCACATTTGACATAGACCCAGCCTATGGCATAAGATGATAAGTAAGCCATCTATGCAAAGAAAATCATGTGGACTATATTATTATTTGGCATCTTGTAGCACAGAAGCCATCATCGATACTCACGATAAGTATGAAGGTGCCTAAAAACTCTGCCAGCACTTCTCTGCAGAGTTTGTTTTTGATCCGGAGTTTCTCGCGTAAATATTGCTCAACCATGTTTGCAAGAGTTTATCCGCTAATGTCGCTTAGGCAATACAAAATTGACTTTATACTATCAGAGTATGTAGGAACTGTTATTATTTATCCTATGTATCCTTTGGTGACATTCACCTGAATCGATTTTAATTGATTTCTTTGTTATTTTTTTATGAAATCAAAACCATCATTGTTGCTGCAATATCCTTTAAAATATCCTATTGGCCTTCCAAAACAAACATGTAACAAACTTTGATTAATTGCAAGAAACCTTAATAAGTTTTCTTCGTCGTTTCAACCCTGAACCCACTTAGAATTCTATACTTTAAAGATGTGAAGCCTTTTTTGTTTCAAATTTTCTCTCTCCTTGTCTGTTTACCACGAAGAAATATACGCGCACTACAAAGCATCTGACACACGCCCTGAGATGCGAGGAAAATGGTTTGAATCGTAAACACACACCTTTCGCTTTATATGGGTCAGAGTTGAAAGATCATGTCGATTTCCATCTTCGGAGAGCACCTAGTGATCTGCTCCTTGAAACAACTGGTTATTTTGTCAAACTAGTTTTCGATGTGGAGATAATCATTTTAGTATAATTTTGTTTAGTTTCATTTAAGTTAAATGGCTAACAACACATATAAAATACTTTTTTGATAAAACACATGTTTGATAAATTATCCGTTAGAGGCTAGAATCAATTTTTAAATACCGGTATTATAATTGGCAATGCATCATACAAGTAACACTGCTTCTAAATGATATGACCACATGTTTGAGTATTATAAAGGAAACGTTATATTTACACATTAACCAGCGTAAATGGAAGTAAATTGTTTACGGATATACCGTGAACTTTGCAAATAAACGGTTTGATGTAACTACTATGCAAAGTACACTTTGTTAAAGTTATCGATCTGTGTAAGCAATCATTACAATATGTCATTTTGACGGCCTAGGTGAAACTCACATGGTCCTAATTGCGCTTCCAGTTATTGTTATTCCAATTATTGTAATTGCTCACCTTTTAAAGGAAATATTAATATCTATTAGACTAGCAGGTAAGCGGATTCGAACTCACGTCCCTCAGATGCAAGGTTGCTTGGCTGGCCAGCGCAAATACGCAATCGCATCCCCTTACTGTTTGTGTTTTGTTTTATCTGTATTGAATATTGCCATTTGTTTTTTCTTTCGATATGTTTAACCTTATCATTATAAGATAAATACTGAGGAGGGATGTTCGTGATGTGGATCGATCATGATGTTGAAAATAAGTTTTCATGTGGTTCAACATGACATTTTTGGAAATTGGTAAGCTTAGTCGGCTAGATAATGATAATAATATA
>LQRL01135218.1:1736-13171 GCA_001703475.1 Hydroides elegans | reverse complement strand
TGCTCTGCTCATTGCAGCCACTCCGCGCTGTCGCCACTGGTCGCGCCGTTGCCTCCACAGGTGTGGATGCGATGGTTAGGTGTGGATGCCAATCATTGCTTCGACTCGCTCTGCCTGTAATGAAGATGACACACGTGAACGTTATGGTTACACAATGTCCCCTTCGGGTTGCGTTGCATCCACAGCTTTGTGGATGCAACAGGCCCTCGTGGCAATGGCCGTGGCAGCCAATGACACGTGTTTTCGGCAAAAACCCAAAAACTGACTGTTTAAGGGGAATTTCCTCACCAAATCTCTTGCGTGCTTGGACAGCCTGAGTCTAGCACAGGGAGAAGTGATGTTGAGCTAATTTTATGATTAGGAAAGCTCTATTGACCTAGGTAATACACCGACCCATTGCCTCCACAGAATTGGTGTAGCCCAAAAGCAATTTTACCCTTTAATGTGACCCAAATTTATAGCAAAACATTAAATATAACAATAATCTGCTTGGTTAGCGGGTAGAGGAGCCCAGACTATGGCCCGGTACTTGATTCCAATCCCCAGACTTGTTACACTTAACAAACTACTAAAATGAGTAACATTTAGCATCAAACGTATCAAACTTTTTACTCATGTATGTTCTACATACCATTTATGGACCTGAATATCCTGTTCTATGCCATAAATCCAATAAAACACACTTTTTCAAAAATCCAACAAAATCACGTCTGCTGCTTTGTGTTTCGCGAAAAGCAAGGAAGACTTCCGGTGAGGCTAGCTGCACACCAGGTGGGACGCTGGTGCCCGTGATTATCCCGGGATTATCACGCTACCTACAGTGTTTTTAGTTTTGTCTATTGATTTATCTGATAGAAAACCAATAACGCGAAAAGGATCCTTCATCCAAGTATAAAGCACGATACTTGGGAGGATTTCTTAGTAGAATATCATAAGACTTTAGGATAAACCACGTTAGTACTACTTTACCAATATAAAATTATGAAAGCATCTACATCGCATAAGTATACATTTCTTAATGTTGTATAAGAGAACAATATAAGAAAGAAAGACATTGGCAGTGGCGGATTCAGAATATAGTAAACCAAGGACATATATGACGGATATACAGTGTATAGCGGTCGAATGGGGGCGCTCGCTACGTTTGCCCCTGATAAACCCGGCTACAGAAACCAAAGGCGTCACCTACCGTGGGAATCTGCGGTTCCTGTTCATCTCCCGATGACTGTTCGTGGATGACTCCCTCGGTCGCCAAGGTGAGGTCAGTGGGTTCAAAGGTCAAGTCGCCGTCGTTGACACGACGAAGCTCAAGGCGCTTGACGCCGCTCATACGCATAATCTATCAAATAAGCATTGCTTAATATCAAACAAAGTTTTAACAGTGGCGGATTTCGTACATGGTAAAAAAAGAACTGCGACATCCCAACCCCTGATAAAAATAGATTGGCTCGCCGATTACGCTCAAAGCGGTTTTTTATTTAGGCCGCTGTTCACGATTTTCTCGACATGATGGTGTATATTGATATAAAATCTTCGTATAGTTTATATGATATCATTCATTTTATCTTTTTATATATATGAATTGATAAATAAGCATCGATAAACGTACCTTAGGCCTTTGGCTGCCATTTTCTTCTCTAAAACCATCACTTTTCTCATCATAAATCACATCACTTACACTTCGATCCAGATCGGAATTTTCCCTCTGATCCTTCCGAACATTTGCGCGCATCAATGCCTGCTTTTTCTGGTCATAGTCCGTTTTTAGAATAGGAATTAGAGATTGTTTTCGATGAAATGGGCGCCTATCCTCTTGGCTCATGTAAGTCGATTCCTTGTCTATATGTGATATCTGGGTGCTGTTTTGTGAATTACATCCGCCCATATTTTGTTTTTATTTTATAACATGCCAAGTATCCCTAAGCGTTAGATCATATCATATTGAAAAACTACTTGAATTTAGTAAATTACAAAGAACGTTTCTATTTCCTCACTTAATAAATACAGTGATGACGATTTATCCACATCCTTATATTTAAGTCTGTCCATGAGTATATCTTGTGTACGTAATCTAAACATGTTAGTTTATAAGTAAATCACTTTTAAACAAGATAATGAACAGTAATATAATCATAAGGCTTGCATCTCAATGGGTATAAATATGCTATTTTCTTTAATCGTTAGCCCTTAAGTTTCCATTGAATCATACAGTTTTTTTGTAATAGGCGATATGTGTATGTGATTGATTTTTTAAAAAAAGGAAAAGCTTATATGAATATCGATTGATAATGTTAAGAAAGCATGTTACATAAATCATACATGTAGGGTAATAGATATTTATATCCATGTTAAAATCACCCTTTATCCTACTGCCATTTATTTTTGGACGGGTTTAATCTACTTTTTTTGGATAAGAAAGGACTATTTGACTTGTGATCTTTCGTTCCATGAAGTTGATACCTCTTATGACGTGTACAAGGTCTGGTTGAAGGGTGCCACCCTGCCCATCCCTTTTACTCAAAGTTGATGTATTAAAAAAAAATGAATTCCATTGTAAATTGTAAATAAGTATAAGTATAGAAACCATATTAACTAGCTGCCCTCCTCATTTATTGTTAGTTCAGTGGATTATAATGCTCAACTATTTGAGCAAATCGAAAGCGTACATTTTAAGACTATGAAAAAAAATATGAGGGTGCGCTTGCGCAAACTAAAAGAATAAAAAATAAAAATAAATAAAAATAAAAGCTCAAAAGCCACTGTTGTATAAAAAAATATAGTAATTCATATGTTCTGTTCAGGGAAAACGGACCTTTTTGGCCTTTTTCTAGCTTAATTTTTGAGAGTGAACTCGGCTTTAGTTAGTATTATCAAGTATGACCTTTCAAACGTTTCGACAGGTTAAAAAGTTTTATAATAGTTTAAGAATATAAATATATAGGTTTTGTTCGACATAAAATGTAGAAATGCACGAGAAACTTAATCCAAATATAATCTGCCACTCAGCAAAACAGTTTTGCATATGAACATATATGTAAACAAATAATAGTCTTCATGGATTAAGAAGTTGTTAACCATATTTTGGTTATGTCCGGATTACTAGGATTACTAGAGATTGCTCCTAATAATTCATTCCAATATGTCCCGTTATATAACCAAATCATAGCCCTAGGGCGGGCTAATGGCGTATCGGTTCATATAAAGGATTTAACACCACGGATAAGTAAGTAATGTTATATTTAGAATAAACGCAATGAAAATATACTCAATTTTCTTTCACACTAACCCCCTGCAATGCCATTGTGTGTTGTTAAATTGAGGTGTTTTGGAAATGTGTTCAAGTTAATGGGTTCTAATCCCATCAATATTGTTGTTTTAAGAACTTCTGTTAGATTCGTCCATAATATTAATGTTTTATCAATTAGACCTGTAGGATATACCATTATCATTCATTATCAGATCAAGGATAACACAATGTTTTCTAAAAAATAAATGGAAATTTTGATCCATCATGTGGTCAACACTTTTTAAGGTCATTACGGCTCTCGGAAAAACAAGTTTTCAACTATTTATATTAATGTTTTTTACAAAATAAATTGTTTTCAAAAGATAAACATGTAGTTTTTATTACACAAATATATTATGTGCTTGTCCTTACATTTAAACATAAATTGGAAGACAATATGAGAAAGCTTTCATATAGAACAATCGTTTTAATGGAAACTATTTTTGAGACACAGTATGAATTAAAGTTATTTTTAGAATCGTACACAATTAAAGGTTCAACTATTTAAAGAGTACAATGCTAATCGAGTAAATAAACAGCGGATAAGCTTATTCAGGTGCATGGAACTCAATCGGACATTAATTTAAGAAAAACTTTGTATGAATTTGACATACATTAAGCATTCGGTTCTCAACAAAAATTAAACTTCTTGTTTTTGAACAACTCAATCAAACTTTATTTGATTCAACGTAATAAAATTGTAAGTTCTTCAACCTTTGTCATTTATCAACACATATATGAAGGGTTCCGTGCAACATTGTGTTAAGTCTGAAATTGACGTTTTGAGAAAAGAGGCAGTGAATGTTTTTTTTTCTTTTATTTCAAATCGGCAATTCCTGAAGGATTGGCAAGTTGCAAAAGGATGATATTATCATGACCCCATTGATGTTGTAGCTTCATATACATGTAAGTATATAACATGTAAATCTACAATCACGCGGTACTTTGCAATGCATCTTGGCCAAATATGGTGTAGACATTACACATTGTTGCACGGATCCCATTGTAACTGAGTAATGTCTTTTTGCCGATTAACTGAGTAACTTATGTAATATTATTTAAGCTTGCGTCATGAGTATTTACACTACCAATCGTCTGACAAATCTCCAATATCTGTTTTTATATAACCAAGCAACTCAATAAAAACACATTTACATATATGATACGTTTATTATACAAATATATACATGTATAGCATAACTGCTATTAATTACATGAGGTTGACAAAATGTTATATACATATTCACATATTTAAGAATTAAAAGAGCATGAAAAATAAATTCTAAGTTATCAAGATAAGCATATTTTTATGCTGACATGGTTCTAAATGCAATCTTTATTACACCCGTTGTATAAACATATGCTATCATCATGAACAAAGTAGCAAACTTATCAAAATTGTAACACTTTCATGATTCATAATCATAGATATAATAGAGAGAAACAGATTTGTTGCATCTGCTAGACTTTTTTTACGGTATTGATAAGTAGGCTCGACATCATCGTTGTTGTAAAAAGCAATATCTTAAATGAAAATCAGCTTTCAATCGATTTTAAAACTCTAAAACGAGAGTATTCATATACATTAGAATTGAGTTTCAAAACTGAAAAGAACAGCTTTATATGACTGAAAAAAATTAAGCATCAATAATAAGTATATTACCTAATTAACGCGTATTAATGGCCTGGACACTTGTATATTAATGTCTTATTTAACAGCCGGGACATATTGTTTAAAGATTGAGGGTATGCAGATGATGACATATTGAATTTCGAATCTAGTTTTCAACATCATCGCATTAACATAGCTTGATCTATGATATGCGGACTGATTTCCAATAACTTTAAATTAAATATATAAATACATTACACAGAATTGACGTCATATACGAATCATCATTGTTTCCCGAGCAATGTTGGAAGGAGCACATTCAACACCCGTAAAGAATAAATCCTCATCATGACGTCATGTCCTTTTAATGTGAGTTTTTTGTGCATGCGGGAATGGCATAAGCAAATGGATGTACTGGCATAAACATATAACCTGTTGACTATAAGCGCACTCTTAGTAGAGCAGAAATGAGAGTTTTGCAACAACTATGTAATTCCAGTTTGTTGTAGAACCCTCATTCCTTACCCACTTCTCTAGCGTTGTTTAACACCACTTGGCATCACATGGTATCACAATTGAGAATCACGTGGTGTACTTCATAAGCTTCCAGCTGCCTTCGGTCTGCAGCACAAACAGCTGTCTCTGAATAAAAGCTGCGCAAGCTGGTCGTTCGGGCTTCTCCAGCAGATTCACCACGTTCCACTCCCCGTCGATGTTGTGCACCTACAAAGCAAGGATGACGATGTCATTTATCGACATTCATGAACTCAATGCTACATTTACTTACACGAATTGATATCGAAACGCTGAAAGGCCTGGCCGCATTGTTTTTATCTAACAAACATCGTCTTAGATTGTAATCCTTACGGAACACTAAAAAAACACGACTTCCTATTTTAAAACATATTTTTGAGTTTATCAAAAGGAAAACATTAGAAAGGGGTGTTGGTTGGCAACGAATGGAGTTGCTATATCCGATGCCACAAATGTATTTGAAAGACTAAAATAATTGCATGCTAGCGATTCACATGCTACTTATACTGTCTTTTTAGCATAACTTGTAATATTCTTACTTGGAGACACTGGTTACGCTTGTCGGCAACAAGCAACGATCCGTCGAAGTCCCCATGGCAAATGCGGGGTTTGTTAAAATGTCCAGCGCCACCGTATACACCTATAGTGAACATGAGGAAATAATGATACTTTAGACAATCATTTATGTCATGTTTATGGACGATGTAAGGATTAAGCAATATTTCGAAAAAACAACAGGAGACTAATTCTTTCATGGTTATGTATAATAATTCGCTACATTAATTAGTCCATAATATTTTAGGCCTGGAGCGTCAATAATAAAAATATAGAACCTTGCATTGGGTTGTATTATGGCATAATAAACAAGATTGAATGGGGGAATAGTGCCGGATATTTTCCTTATGTAAATCGGTCTCTGTGGTATGCAATCTGTTTAGAAAACTGTTTCATATTTTTAGACGTTTTTATATGCATTCCTATACCCACCTTTCCGACCGCAGCGTCGTATGACCTCGCCATTTGTCGTCGTCACATACACGACCCCGTGATCATGGCTGCACACGTAGATCATGCCCTCAAGACTAGATACCTAAACAAAATGCACAAAAATTTAAAATTGTACATGAATTATTACGGAAACATCGGACATATTTTGATATTTCGGAGGATGCATTGGTATGTCGGTCTATTTAATTGTTGTATGAGTTTGACTCACTGTGTGATATTTAGGCTTTCCATATGCACTATCAGCATGTCTAAATACAATATGACATTATCTAGATAGAAAATGGAATTTCAAACCTATCTAGCAAAACACTATTTTGAGTGTCACGATGTTGTTCTTTTAGCTTTACAATTATACATGTTTGAGTTACAGTGTATTTAACAGTTATCATTTGGATTATAAATTTAATCTTACATTGATAGTGACGAGCCCATCACTCGGCAACACAACAGTGCGTTGCACATCCCAGGGTTTGTCCTCGTCATAAATGTGCATCTTGGCCCGTGTCACAGCACCGAAAAGAACGGCGTACAAGAGATTGTCACACGTGTCAACGTCCATATAGCACTCGTCTGAGACGCGTCCGTTGTACTGACCTACAGCGGTCAAATTATATCAATAATCTACACGTGAATGCTTTAGACTCCATTATATATGCATCCGATAATATTTGAAATGACACGTTCATGTAGTTCTGGTCTCGTCAGAAACGCGCCCAAATGTACTGACCTGAAAACGCAATCACGACCTGTATTTTCCGCTCTCCTTAACCGCACCCTCAAGATCAATATAAAAGGGAGAAAAAATATAAGTTTAAGGCTAAGCTTAAACCGAAGAATTTCAACTCATTACAATGACCTGTATAAGGCGTTCGATATATGTGAGCAACAGTTGCATGCTTTAGGCACAAACCGATATGTCGCAAAATCAATCAATAAAACTTCATTAAACAAACCTTACTACAATAAACAAGTGAACCTCCAGCACTCACCCTCAGCGCCGAGCAAGTGCAGCCCTCCCCCCGTTGCCACGGCGACGCATCCGCTTTTGAGTTGCGCCACGGCTTGCACTTGTTTCAGCATTCCGTTCTCAACCGTTTGCAGCTCTTCAAAATCTGCCAAAAGAAGAGTTCATTATATATCAGAGTTCATTTTGTATAAGAGTTCATTATATCTCAGAGTTCATTATGTATAAGAGTTTATTATATATCAGAGATCATTCTATATCTTAAGCTGCGCCACAGATTGCACTTGCTTCAGTATGCCAACCGTCTGTAGCTTCTTAAAATCTTAAAACACCGAAAGCATAGGGTTTATTTTATGTTAGGGTTCATTACATCTAGGATTCCAATATATCTAAGAGTTCATCATACCAAGAGTTCAATCAATCTTATAGTTCATTTTTCATAATATTCATCACATTTCAGATTCTATTTTATCTAAGTTTTATATTAATGAGCATACCTGTATTCCAAATCGTGATGACATCTCCCTGGCAGCACCAAATGTTGTTGTGGATATATTTGATGCTGACCGGTTTTGTTTTGAGCGTCACCACGGAGTTCAAATGGAATCGCAGTCGCATCAAATTCTTCAGCGAATCGAACAGAACCTGAATCAACAATTATTAACAATCAATCCGCAAACCAACGACGCGTGTTAAGTTTAGTTAATTTTCACTCTAGCAATTTCCTAATTCGTACGGTCACGTTCTTAAACCTATTTCGATCTCAATGCCTTTAACGAATGTTTGATTAACTACAATTCAATTGCTGATTAATCAATAAGCATAATCATCCATTCAAATAACACTTGAAAATATCAATAGCAACGAACACTCACAGCTTTTGGCACTGGTGTTTTGCGGGACAATCTACTCCTGGAAGTGTTCCCTGGGGCCTGGATCGAAATAATATGTTTTCAATTATTCTTCATGTTATCAATTTAGATAATGCATTGCATGTTTCACAAACCGTTTATGTCTTTAAAAGAAATTGATATTTTAGTAATTCAATAGGTTTGAATAAGCCCACTGGGGTGAGCATTTTGACAAAAAGGCATCTGTTAATATATCAGGAGTACCCAACGGGTCATTTTCGAAATAGTGTCTCATTGTACTGCATTTGGCATGAATCAAATTCTAAACAACTTTAAACACGATAATTATATATATTTATTGAATTCTTTTATTCTTAATTTGCCAGCCAGGAACAAAGAAAATGCCATACCAGCAACTTTTAACAAATTTGCCAGCAGAATAAAACGTTAATATACAGAAGCGTGGAATTTGTGCAAAGATAGAAAAGGCTTATTTTTGGCCTTTGTACTGTATATCTAATTTGTACAAGTTCATCACGGTAATAATGCAATGCTTTAATTCCATTATTCGTTAAACCAACACCTGTATAGGCTATTTGATACATATTTTGTACTTGGGTTTTATTCGTATAAAATGCCAGGAAAATTCGAAATATTTGAAACACATTATTTTATCTATTCTATTCTGAGAAAATGCCAGCAAGATAGATATTTGAAAAGAATAGATATTTCACAGAATAAATCGCTGGGTACTCCTGATATATAAATATATATTTACAAACTTTTTGATGTTTATGAAAATAATAAAATAGTGATAATCAAACGTGTTTTAAAAATGTCTTGTTACCGGGGTGACTCGAGGAGTAAGTCTTCCAATGTCCTCTGTGTAGTTAAAGTCTCGTGTTATATTTTTCACCACCTGCGCAATGATACAAAAAGAATGTCTTCTCATTCTGCCGCGGTTGAGTTAGATATGTTTTTTTTTCTTTCTTTCTATATTTTTTTGATTTCTACAAATATGCACTTTTATCAAATTATCATCGTGCTAAATGTTTGGAAAACGATAATAAATATCGTAATGACATTCTTATTCTAAAATCAAAATTTCTTTGTAGATTAAAAATGTCAACTCAACTGAACTTTAAACCAACCGTATGCGCCTAGAGGGGCACTCAACGATTTATTCGGGTAAATGTTTATTCTTGTAGCAGCACCTCCTTGCGTGCAACTTTTTCAGAACAGAACAAAGATTTTTTTTCAAAACGATAATTTTACTCTAGGGTTATGTTTTTAAGTACATAAAGCAATGCACCAGTATCCAAATTTAGTCTTGGTAAACGATTTTGTGAAAGAATAACCTCATACACATTTGATTTCTTGAAATCTTTATTCTGGTAGGAGATTGTATATTTGCTTGCAATAGCTTTTCTGTGTTTCTTGCTTGGAACTTCCGAATAAACATTTTGATGCATATAGAATAAAATAAATCGTTGAGTGTCCTCGCACTTAGGTGTATATTGTTTATGAAATACGCGCTTAACAAATAAGCTCCATAAATGTATAAACATAATATACCGACCGCACTTTTGCGATGCGACCGCGGAATGATTTGTTTCTCCTGTGGACCCTGTGGTTTTCCTCCAAGTTCATCTTCTCGGTTTTTCGTTACAATATTGCTTATGCCTTGTGACTCATGAACCTTTAGAGAGAAGCAGATTCAATAATTGAAATGAAAAACAATATGACTGATGACAGAAATACAACATAGATATTGTGTATAAAGTTGGTGTCTCGCGGTACCATTTTTAAATAAGTGATTTATGATGTTTAGATACATAACGATATCTTAAATATGAAATAGAAAATACTCACAACATCACCCGAACCTTCAACCTGTCGGTGATCTACTGCTTTAGACTTTGGTAACTGAAAAAAGATGTTAACTACAATGTTATACTTATTATTATATTATATTATTATTACATTATGACATTTTGTGAATTTCCGTTTACAAGATGGCGATCGGACTGTAATATGTCAATTCCAGACATGGAAAACGTAAATAAAATTCGACGTAGATATAAATAATCTAATTGAAAACAGTTTAATACAATAAATGTACATTCTGTCAAGTAAGATTATGAGAATATGATTGATAACGATGACGCACTAACCGGTACTTTTCGAGGTGTTGCCTTTGGCGCTGGCAGCGGTTGAACGACCTCAGCATCAGCCTGGGAAAAAATCGAAAAAAAAAATCGAGGGCTTTTAAAGGAAAAATGAGTAATTTTGAACATACAATTTAATGCCCGTTTTCATTAAAAAAATACTGAGAAACAACAAATTAATACATTTTGCTAATATATAATTGCATCTAAAGTTTAAACTCGTTATCTGTTAGAAACGTGGCTGAATCTATGACAAAGAATGTCTTCATTAGCTCAATTAGCATCTTATATGTTTCGAAAAATATTAATGAATGTCGTCATTTTTATATTATTTCAGTTCAAGAATTTTTGAAAACCTGTCCCGGAGAGTGAGTAGACTAAATGATGCCTGGACAATATACTTACGTGCTTGAGGATATTTTTGAGGAGAATCGGTACATTGACTTGAGAGTGGCTTCCCTTGAGTTCCCAGTTGGCAACCGCTTTCGGCTCGAATTTAGTGCCATTCTGCCAACAAAAATATACCTCATTAGGCTGTGATTATATTTCCGTTTTAAAACGCCTGCTTGCGTGCTTTTCAATAAAGACTGGGTTGGATAGCAAGTAAAAAGGCTGCATTTTAACACACAGACGTAATCACGGCCTAAACCATACCAAATAAACTTAGGGCATAAATGCCGGAAATAAGTTACATGTCCTGGTTCAAGTGTTTGGACTGACTTTGCAAAAAAAAGAGAGACAAACATATTTAAAATTATATAAGGAATACATTTATATAAAAAAAATAGGTTCCTTGTATATATAAGGTGAACCAATCTTACCATTTCATTCATTCGGCAACGATGGAGACAACCATAGATATCAACCTTTCCTTGAACAATGTTCTAGATGGTTTAAATGCTTAAATAAACGTATGAAAATGTGGGCGATAATAAGGAATTTACTGGAAAATGATGTAATTGCTTAAATAAACGTATAAAAATGTGGGCGATAATAGAGGATTCACTCAAAC
>LQRL01135215.1:7948-19723 GCA_001703475.1 Hydroides elegans | reverse complement strand
TTTTTTTTTTTTTTTTTTTTTTTTTTTTTGGTATTGATGATTAGTAAGGAGGATTGATCGCGTGATCGATTTGATTTAATTTGAGTATTTTAAGTTTGATAATCCAGTATTATATGTTGCGCGCTGTAAATTAGGCTACATTAGAACACATTTTGTATTACTCAGACTTGTTCGGATAACTCAATTGAATTCTTCTTTTGAGCCATATCTAAAAAAATATATTGTCTACTATAATAGGCCTGAAAACCGGCAATGCTAACTTGGAAATGTGCGTGGCCGCCAAAGAGAAGACGCTCAAGGATGCCCAAGCGAAGCTGCGCGAGTGCCAGTGCGACCTGGATCAGCTGCAGCAGGACACAATGCGCAAAGACAAGGAGCTGCACAAGGTGCAGGAGGAGATGCGCAAGATGAAGCAGACTGTGCATGATGCCGAACAAAAGGTTGGCTTATATCTTATTCGATATGTATTAATAATGCTACATGGTTAACTTTTACTTGATGAAACGGATGAATTGGGTTTTGTAACGATGATTTTAGTGTTGTCCTACTCTGAAAGCAAGCATATTTAGTTTTCAAGTTTGAGTTTAAAAAGAATGAAAAACAAAGCATATTTAGCTTTCTGAAAGGGCTAACGTTATTTTGTATAAGTGCCTTAGTTTCCTGTATGGACTGAACGTGTAATTGTTACTTCGTTTGTCATATTTTTTCAGGCACAAGCTGCTGAAGAGCGAAGCAAGAAATTGGGACAGGAAATGCAATGCAACCGCCACAACATGGAAGCTGTCAAGACGTCACTTGAGCAAAAAGTATGTCCTTACAGACTTTTTTATGTAATCAAAGTACAGTGAAATCTATTCCTCGATATAAAATCAATACAAAAGTTGTTGCAATGCCGATCATTGTAAGGCATATCTGATATTTTTTGGAACAGTTAAAGAACGCAGAAAAAGAACACCAGGTTGAGATGAGAACGCAGACTGATCTTCTGAGGGACCGAGAAAAGATGCTGAATGATGCGAGCAACAAGCTTCAACAGGATCTTAACAAGGTATTAATAAAGCTATTAATATAATAAGCTTTCAGTGAGGTTCAATCAAACCAAAGTTTATTCGCTTTGCCAGATTATAATTGACTTGTTTAAAGTTGCTTTAAGAAATGTAAATAAATCATCATTTGTTAGCGTTATTTTAACGTTACCGTAAGATTTTTCCGTACCTTTCTTTGTCGAGATTCTTTTCGTATCCCATTTCCATTCAAGATGTTTTATTGGGATTTCGATGAGGTTAACGTTCGATCTTTTCTTTTAAGGCCCAAGTTGAACAGAACAACCTGAGAGCGCAGGTAGAAAAGGCAGAGAGGAAAGAACAAGAGGGCGCTCGAGAGTTGGCGGAGGTGCGCAAGAAGCTTGATTCGGCACAGCATCTACTGGACACACACAATGCCACTGTGGATGAGCTCAAGGCTCAGATGAAAAAGATCGAAGCCGAAAGGGTGAGCGGAGAAGTTGCTAATATTTTGGTAGTAAAAAAAGGGTTAAAGTTTAAAATGACTTAATAGATTTTTTTGGCGCACAACCTTCGAGATTACGTAGATTTGAGCTTTGTATACTAAGTGTTATTTGATTGAACTAGAACACGTTTGTTATATGAAAACACGAGACAGTGTTGAGAAATAAACATTTGATGCTACATGTTCATTTCACTTTCCTTTCTAGGTGCAACTGGGTGAAAGTACGCAGCGACAGATATCCGAGATGGAACATCAGATAAAGTCTCTACAAACTGAGAAAACATCCTTAGAATCAAAGGTAAGATTTTTTTAAAGAAAAATAAAGCTAATGTAAAAATAGGTGAAACTCAATTGTGTTCGTAATTATGTTTGAATTATCGACAAACATATAGATGATATGTATCGGTCCATGTACTTCTGTTGCACAAAGTTCACAAACTGTATGATTGATTAAACTACTATCAACCAGATTAAAGGAAACTCCTTAAACATGTGTACATATTTTTTTCAGGCACAGAGCGCCACTGACAAACTGAACGAATTCATGACCAAGTTCAATGACGTCGTGAAAGAAAAAGATCAGTTCGCCACTGATTTGGGCAAAACATCCGCCGAACTAACTGGTATCCAGCAACAGCTTGCACAAATTACGGCCCAGAAAGAGCAGTTGCAACAGTTCAAAGACACTCAAAAAGCCGAATATGATGGTATTGTTAAAGAGAAACAAGCTCTTGAGACGGAGAGAAATGAGATGTGTGGCAAATTGGAAAAGTATGTGGCTTCAGAGAAAGAGTGGGATGCACAGAAGAGCAAATTTGAAGGAGACAAAGTCAACATGGATATGAAACTGTGGGAATTAGAGGAGAGTAGTTCCGATTTGAAAACTGATTTGGAGAAACATAAGCAACAGTGTGACACAATGCAAACCCAGGTACAGAGTTTGCAGACCGAAAAGGACGCACTTGAAGCGACACTGAAAAGTGAAAAAGACTCCATGACTGGTCGCATCGATGAAATGAAGCAGAACCACGAATCCTTGTTAATGACAAAACAAGAATTAGACAAAGACTTGAAAGATTTGAGTAACCGATTCGACTCGGTTAATAACAAGCACGATGAATTATCTGAGAAATATGAAGTTCTCAGTCGGCAGAAATCAAATATGGAAGAGGAAAATAAAACTAAACAAGCTCACATTGAAGAAATTTCAAATAAGCTCAAAGAAAATGTTAAGGAATCAGAGCAACTTGCACAGAAACTAGAGTCAACTACGAAGTCTTTGGAAGAGAAAACGGGAGAGCTGGAGAATCTCACAAGAAAGTCCACAGATATCCAAGAAGAGCTCAAAGCAAAACTAGTTAGGTTAGAAGAAGAAAAATCATCTCTCGCAGACGAGCTTCAAAGTGCCAGCAATGAGCTTCAGACAAAGTCAGATGAACTGAAACACACATCGAATGAACTGCAAGATAGCTCATCCAAACATGAACAACTGAAACAACGTTGTACTGAGCTTGAGAACACTGTTCAAGAGCTCAACAAAAAGCTTCAAACTATGAGTGATGAACATCAACAAATGGGGGTCAAATTAGAAGATTTAGAGAAAAAAGAGAAAGAGTGGACTGAATTGAAGACTGAGCTTGAAACATCGAAGGAAAATCTCAACTCTCAGATAAAATCTCAAATGGAAGTCATCACTGATTTGACAATCAGCTCTTCGTCGTTTGAAGACGAAAAGCACGAGCTTGTGTTGAAAAATACCGAACTGCAAGAAGAAGTCACCAAACTCGAAACTAGTCTGAAAAATGAAGTAGAGAAATCAAAGAACCGATCTGATGAATTTAACAGCAAGCTTGAGACATTAGAAACGGAAACTGATGCATTGAAAACTGAATTGAAAACGTTGATGGCCGATTTAGAAATGAAACAGGGGGAAAACAAAAATCTCACTGACAAATGTGAGGATCTGGGTCACAAATATCAAGTACAGGAACAGGAGCTAACAACTCTTAGATCAACTGTAGATGAATTAACCTCAGAAAAATCATCAGTCGATAAGGAGAACGAATCATTGGCGCAAAAACTGGAGGAAACCACTCAACAATTGAAACGAACCGAGGAATCCCTTCAAAGCGAACAACTCAAATCACAGTCTCGTTCCGACGAATATAAACAAACTCTGGACCAACTACAGTCGGAAAAAACACAATTCAAATCCGAACTGGACCAAGCTGCCTTCAACTTGGACATGCAAACAGATGACATGGATGCGTTGAATGAGCAAGTTCAAGAGCTGACAGACAAATCGGACAAATTGAAGCAGCTTCGAGATGAGCTCAAAGCTGCCCTGGATGAGGCACGAGATAAACTAAAGGCCGCTACGGAAGAGCATGTATCCTTGTCGCAAAAACTGGAGGCGAAAGATGGTGAGTTACAGGAGATGAAAGAGAAAATGGGTGTGCTCGAAGGAGATAGGACGAATTTGAAGACGGTGGTCCAGAGTGCTGAAGAATCAAGAGAGCAAATGGGCAGCGAATTGGAAACGCTGAAATCCGATTGCCAAAAGAAACTAGCGATGTTAGAGGAAAGTGAGGAGAAATTGCAAAGCGTTACAGAAATGCTGGAAAATGAGAAGTCCAACTCTGAGAGCCGGAATTCGTTATTTAGCTGCAAAGTCAATAAGCTTGAAGCTGAAAGAGATGAAATGAGCAAAGATCTTCAAAACAGCGCTGCCAAGCTTGATGAGCAAGAACACGAATTGCGTGAATCAAAGCGACAAATCAGTGACATGGAAGAGCAGAATGGAAATTTGAAACAAGAACAAGCTGACTTAAAGAATAAACTCGAGCAACTTTCAGTAAGTTCAAAAGAATCTGATGCCGAAAAGTGTCATCTTGCCGAGCAGCTTGATACAAAATCCAAAGAACTGACACAAATACAGAGCTTATTGGAGAGTGAACTGCACAAGTTCGCAGATTTGAAACAAGGCCTTGAAAGCAATGTATCGTCCTTGGTAACTGAAAAAGAAAAACTCAAGGCTGAGCTAAATGACGCCATGTTCAAATTGGATATGGGATCCGAAGATATGTCCGACTTGACTGCACAGAATGAGGCACTTACCGAAAAATCAGCGCAATTGGAGCAACTGAGTAAAACACAAAAAGAACAAATAGAGGAGTTGAAAGAGAAAATAGGTTCATCCACTGATGATAATAGCAAGTTGGAGGCTAAATTAAGCGAATTCAGTGACAAGGAAGTTGAATGGAAACAATTGAAAGACGAATATGAAACCGAAAAAGCGAATTTCAAATGCACTATTTCGACGCTTGAGCAGCAATTACAGGAGGGCAAGAGAGAAACCCACCGATTGAACAATGAGCTTGATGCAGTCAAGGGTCAACTGGAAAGTGCAGAGGATAAAATCAAGTTGTTATCCGAGGAAATATCAAATGAGAAGAACCATTCGTCGGGTATAGTGGCAGAGTTAAAAGACAAAATTGTGAATTTGGAAGCCAATCGATCAGAGTTACAAGCAAACCTGGAAGACAGTGCTAGTAAACTGGACTCACAAGAAAAAGACTTGCACAAACTCAAAGACGATCTACAGAATAGTGCGCAAAATACAAACACACTTCAGCAAGAAAACGCTTTGCTTAAAGACCAATTTTCCGAAAAGGATAAACTATACAAAGATTCCGAAACAGAAAAACACACCTTAGCCGAAAAACTCGAAAAGGCAGAATCCGACTTGGCCCACCTCAAGGAAGAAACCACAACCACCCAATCGCGCGCCGATGACTTATCCCGTCAACTCAAAGAAAAACTAGCCGAAGCCCAGCAAGAAAAGGCATCAATTCAAAAGGAATTATCCTCAGCTGAGTTCAAGCTGGAGAACCAAGATGAGGATGTGGCCGATTTGACGCGCAGTGTTGAGGAGCTGAGCGGTCAGAAGGAGCGGCTGGAGCAGCTGTGTGCGCAGCTCAAAGCGGATCAGGCAAAGACGAAACAGGCGGCTGATGAGCAGATGGCTGAGAAGGCCAGGATGGAGGAAACGCTCGAGAAAGTGCAGGTAATGGGTTTACTTTTTCTGGATTAAGAAACACGTTGTTGTTTTATGTTTTTGAAGTAATGCTTGGTTTAGTAATAAGGTACTATTGGAGTAAAAAAAAAAAACAAAGATATAAACATCCTTTGATTTGACAGTTATTTTCAATGAGGGCTTTTCAAAATAGCTTGTTAGTTCTCAACCCTTATCGTCTCTTCAGCATATTCAACATGCGTATTGAAAAGTTGCTAGTGATGACTGATTCATGTTCATTTAATCATTTCCTTTTCTTTCGCGAAAAAAGAATTGGTCAAAAATTATTAATGTTACTACTATCGTTTTTGCTAACACTAAGGTAAATAAAGTGTCTGATTTTTGTGCTCCAAAACAGAGTGAAACGGGCGAGCTGCAACGTCTGCGCGGCGAGTGGGAGAACGAGCGCATGAACATGGTGACACAAATCGCGCACCTGGAGAGCAAGATCCACGAACTCAAGGACAAGGTGGTCGATACTAAAGATGACCTGGCACGCAGCCACCAGCACGCAAATGCGCTACAGGTAAGGAAGAACGTTTGCTTTCGTAGGAGAAAATTATGAAGCGAATAAGAATGAAAAAAAGTGGTATAAGTGGTTAATAGTTAATGAAAATTGATCGTTTTTCTACGTTGAATTTTTATTAAAAACATGTAAACTAGAAAATAGTATGAACGTATCAATAAGTTCAACTGCGGAAAACAAAATTTGTAGAATCTATGTTTTCTTGGTAAGAATTGCTACTGGTCTTGGTGTAATCAACACGCATATTTTCTCCAATGAATACAACCATATTTTCAAATGCTTAATTTATGTCACATAATGTGCTTGCTAATGAATTGTAAATAACAGATTTTTTATTAATCACGAGTAATTTCATGATAATTGATATTGTGATGGTTTTCTATTGCAGGAGGAGATCGACGCACTGACCAAAGACCGCACCGAATTAGCCGACGATCTGGACACAGCACGCAAGAGCGTCGAGCAACAAAAGCAAGCCAACACTCAACAGGCCAACGCTATGTGTGACCTCGAGGTCGCCCTAAAAGAGAAAGAAGCTCAAATAGACGCCCTGAATGAACAAGTGAATGAAGCAGAGGATACTTTGTCGAGTAGCCAGAAATCGTATCTGGATAAGTTGCATGACCGGGAACGCGAGGCTGGATCACTGCAGGAGCAACTGGATGACCTTGCGGGAAAGGTCAGCGAGCGGGATTCCGAGATCAGGGCACTCAATGGAGAGATTGAGCAACTGCGAGAAGCATCGGATGCTAAGGCTGAAGGGTTGAATACGGAGATAAAGCGTCTGCATGGTGTCAAGGAAGCGCTGGAATCGGAGAAATCCAGGATGGAGAGTGATTGTGTGGCGGCGAAGAGTGAGTGTGTTGATCTGCAGAATACGATCGATGCACTCAGGGATGAGTTGGTCACAGCCGAGGGAAGTCTTGATAAGCAGAAAGAAGAAGTCTCAATTGGTGGAAACAAGTTGGCTGAGGCTAAAGCGGCGTTCGAGTCGGAGATGACGGAGTTGCGAAAAACGTTGACAGAGAGGGAGAATGAGCTCGATATGAGCAAGTTTGAAACGGCTAATTTGACAGAGGAATTAGAAAAAGTACACTCTTCGCTGAATTCTAAAACAGCCGAATTAGAGAAACGAGCACAAGAGTTCAAAGACTCTACTGATCAACTGCAAAGTGAGATCAATGCCAAGATAGATGAACTGCAAAATGCAGAATGTAAAGTGGAAGAACTGAAATCACAACTAGAGCTTGCAAGTAATGACCAAGAGGCTGTGGCCAAAAGCAAACAAATTGAATTCGAGACGCTACAGAAACGTCATGCTGAAGAGAAGAGCCTGCAAGATATGACTGTTGAGCAAATAAAAAGTGAATGCGAATCTCAGGTTGAACTCATCTCTTCTGAGAAATCTAGTCTAGAAAGAGAATTGAATGATATCAGAGAAAAATTAGAATGCAAAACAACTGGCTTTGAGAACGAGAAAAAGTCATTGGAAGAAAAGATAATTGCTCAGAATCTTGAATTGGATGAAGCCCAAAATGTCCTTTCTGGAAGGGAAAAGGAACTAGAAGAGTTAAGGACCGAATTTGAAACTCACAAGGAAAAAGGAGTAGACAGTGCAAAAGCCGTGGAAAGCACGATTTGTCAGCTGAAGTCTGACATTGAAAACAGGAATCAAGATGTTAAAGATTTGGAAGAGCGCCTGATGACGGCAGAACATGAAGTCACGATCCAAACTGAAAAGGTCCAATCTCTAGAAGCAGAAGTAACAGCGAAAACCAATAGCATTGAAGCGATAAGTGTGGAGTCCCAGGCCAAACTGGATGAAATACAGAAAGAGTTAGCTGACAGAACTGAAAAACTTCAGAACACCGAGAGTCAGATAGAAGAATTGAAATCTCAGGTTCAGCTTGCATCCAGTGATTGCGAGGTGATTGTGAAAAATAAGCAGCTAGAGATCGAAGCTCTCCTTAAGCAGCATTCGGATGAAAAATTATCACATGAGCAGGCGAAAAGTGAGTTGCAGACACAGATAGAATTCCTCGAATCTGAGAAACTAAAGGTTGAGCAAGATTTGACTAATTTAAGGGAAACCTCTGATTCTAAATTGGTCGACGTTGAACGAGAATCAAGGGTATTTGAAGAGCAGATAGTGACTCTGAATTTAGAGCTTGAGGAAACAAAGAATATCGTTTTTGGTAAGGAAAAGGAGCTTACAGATCTCCAGACGGAATATGATGCATTTAAAGAGAATCACGAGGAGAGAATAAAGCACCACGAAGCCAGCAGAGATCAACTGAAATCTGAACTTGATTCAAAGCTCCAAAACATCAGTGACTTAGAAGGTCGATTGTCTGAGAACGAGTCAAACCTTTTGGAGCAAACTGCACAGCTGGAAGCAATGGGTGCAAGCGAGTCGACAAAAGTAGCACACCTGCAGTCTGAATTGAATGAAACCCGAGAGAAATGTGATCAATATCAGACAGAATTGAAAGAGAAAATGGATGAGCTTCATCGATTAGAAACCCAACTAGAAGAGTTGAAAGGTCAACTGCAGCTTCAGAAAAATGAGACGGAAGAAGCAACAAAGACCATGCAAGTTGAAATAGAGCAATTGCAGAAACGGCATTCAGAGGAAGTCAGTTTGCAGGAAATGAATGTTGAACAAGTCAAGTCTGAGCTTGAGTCACGCATCGAGCAGATCGAATCTGAAAAATCGGCCGTGGAATCAGAGTTGTCAAGTTTGAAAGAATCGTTTGATACCAGATTGGCCAGTTTTGATTCGACTTCAAAGGAAATGGAAGAAAGTAGTGTTGCAACGAAGCTGGAACTTGACGAGACCAAGAACGTGCTGTCTGGTAAAGAAAAGGAATTAGCAGATTTACAACAGGAGCTGGACACTGTAAGAGAAAAACAAGAAGAAAACGTTCAAGCGTTTGAGGAAAAGAAATGTCAGTTGCAGTCTGAACTTGAGAATAAAAGTCAAGAGATTACTGACTTGGAAGCCCGATTGCAGGAGATTGAAGGTGTTTTGATCGCAGAAAAAGAACAGGTTACAACAATATCTTCTGAATTAGCATGCAAAACAGAAATGTATGAGAAGAATATCGCTGAACTTCAAACCAAATTAGAGCAAGTGCAAGATGTGTTGAAGCAAAAAGCGGAAGATTTAGACAAGGCTGAATTTGTAGCTCAAGAATTGAAGTCACAGTTGCAGCTTATGCAGTGTGATCAAGACACTGTTGTCAAAGAAAAGCAATTAGAAATCGAAACGCTTAGGAAGAATTGCGATGAAACCGATAAGTTGATGGAAAGCAAATTAGAGCAAGTGCAGAGTGAATTGCAATCACGAATCGAGTTGTTAGAGAGCGAAAAAACGAGTTTGGAAGATCAGTTGAGTGAATTTAGGGAAACGGCTACAAATGAACAAAACAGTATTGTGGACTCGATAAAGTCCAAAGAAGAAGAAAACATAGCATTGAAGTTAGAGCTCGAGGAAACTAAAAACATGTTGGCAGGGAAAGAAAAGGAGATCGTAGAACTCCAATCAGAACAAGAAAGCCTCTCTAAAAGGTATGAAGAATCTTTGAAATCAGCAGATGAGCACAAAGCCCAACTAACAGAAATGTCAGTGGAGTGCCAAAGAGCTAAAGAAGAAACAGAAAACGCATTGAGAGAAAAGGAAGGGCTAGAGCAGAAACTTCAAGATCTAGAGAACACTTTGGAAGAACTGAGGAGTAGTCTAGCTTCTAAAGAAGATGAAATCCATAATCTGCAAAAGTCAACTGAGGGATTTCAATCTGTGGAGAATGAATTGAAAGAGCAACTTACATCTCTTCAAGAGCAAGATGCGACGCTTCAGCAAGAATTGGTTTCTCTGAAAGAAGAAAACGGAAACGTTTCAGCAAAACTGCAACAGGCCCTAGCTGAACTGGAGGCCAAGAAACAGGCACAAGAAAGCTCTTCATTTGATCTTCAGTCTACCCAATCCGATCTCATTGCCACACAGACATACTCTCAGAATGTCGAAGAAAAGCTAAAGATGGTCGAGGAACAATGTCAAGCTGCCGAAGGACGAGTAGAAGAACTGGAGAAATGTATCAAGGATAAGTCAGAGGAGTTACAGAAGGCGGAAAAAGAAATGCAGGATATGAAGGAGATCAATGAAACACTGACTGAAGTCAATGAGAAACAAATGGAGGAGTATGAACAGATGGAAATGAAGATTGAAGAGCTCAGTGAAAAGCTGGAGCAAGAAAAGGGACAAAGCAAGGAATTCAAGGACAGTGCGAATAATTTGCAACAAAAGATTGGTCAGTTAGAAGAAGAGTTGCAGACCAATGTAGAAAATCAGAAGACGCTGTCAGAAGAAATCGAAAATAGGGAATGCGAAATAAGTACTCTCAAAACCGAAAAAGAAGAAATCGAACGTAAATTGAAAGATGTTAGTAATGCAATGAGCTGTGATAGCGATAGAGTGGCGACTCTTGAAAGCGATATTGAAGAGAAACAGAAAATGCTTGAAGAATTAAGCACCCAGAATGCTGAATTATCAAGTAATAACCAAACTCTTTCTTCGGATATTCAACAGATGCAAAAGACATTGAAAGAGACAGAATCAGCTTTGGAAACTTTGCGAAATACAAATGAAGAATTATCAAACAAACTGACTGAATCTGAGTCGGAGAGTGATTTGGTAAAATGCGAACTCACGCGACTAGAAAGTGAAGTTAAGGAATCGAAAGCGAAGCTGCAGAAAGTAGAAGCTGAATTGGTCGAACAGTCTGAGAAGCAAACATTATCTGAAAAAGAAAACGAGAAGGGAGAAGAAAGGCTCACCGAGTTAACGCTTGAAAATCAGACTTTGAATAATAACCTTAATGAAGTCACGAAGGAACTTTCTTCTGTTAAGTTAAAGTTAGCAAGTGTTGAAGAACAGGTTAAAACATTGGAAAATGGTCGTGGTGCAGTAACTGATCAGTTAAATGAAAAGGTTGATGAGATTGAAGCTATCCGTATTGAGAAAAACCAAGTAGAGTTGACATTAAAAGAAACTGAAAAGCGAGTTAAAGAAATGGAAGTAGAACTAGAAAAGAAAACGTCAAAAATGAGCGACATTGAAACAGAACTGAAGGAAGTTAAAGACATGCTGTGCGAAAAAGACTGCGAAAATACCGCTTTATCATCTGAAAAACAACTGTCAGAAAACAGTTTGAAGCAAAATGTAGAGGAAGTTACCAAGTTAGAAAGCCAACTCAAAGAACTGGAAATTTCCGTCGAGCGACTCACAAGCGAGAAACAAAGGTTGATCGAGGAATCCGAGCAGCAGTGTCATGACCTTGAAGTAGAGGTCAATGAACTGAAGGTGAAGGTCACTGATTATGAGCAGGAGGTGTCAAGGATGACGAAGCAGCTGGAGGAGGCGAGTCAGAAAGGCAGTTCGGCCGAACAGTCGCAGGAAACGCTCACTCAACAGGTAGAGTTATGTTCTTTCTCATTTTTTTTTCTTAAAAACAAATGCTTGCGTACCAGTATTAAAACGAAGTTTTTTTTTCAAAAGGAAGCTTTAGATTGATAAAATATAATAACATTCGACATTTTGTATGATCGTGTTGTTAATATATTTTTTTTAATATCTTGTATCTAGAGTTATAATAAAAATATACCA
>LQRL01135201.1:23176-33315 GCA_001703475.1 Hydroides elegans | reverse complement strand
TGTACGGGCTAGAACTTTTGAACGGAAGGTCATAGAGACTTGGTTATAGGCTCAAATGAAAGGTCTTGGTCCGTAGATGTGCCTTTTTGACCATTTCGGTAAAAAAAAACCCACCGAAAGTGGTCAAATTGGCCAAAATATCCCAAAATAGCGGTTTTCCAAGACTTGAGCTTGTACGGGCTAGAACTTTTGAACGGAACGTCTTAGAGACTTGGTTATAGGCTTAAATGAAAGGTCTTGGTCCTTATATGTGCCTTTTGGCCATTTCGGTCAAAAACACCCGACCGGAAGTTGTCAAATTGGCCAAAAATAGCGGTTTTCATAGGAAATATATTTTAAATCTACAAAAACCCATACCCCTTCGAGTTTGGGGGCGGTTGGGGCCTGTTCGTGTTTCACAAATACTTCCTTGTTTTCTTATGAAAATTGTTGAACGTGCTGATTTCAAGCTAAGGTTTATTATTGGGAGGAGCTCTCATTCAAGTTGTGAATGGAATGGCGTAAATTACTATGGTTACATAAATATACAAATATTGATTCCGTCCATGTAAATTAAATAAACATTATATATAAGGTCAATTTCCTTATTGTAGTGTAATTATTACTAATATACATGTATAAAAGCTGGGTCATTTATGTAGAATGATTTATGCTTTAATAAGATTATCATTTCTTTTATTATGAATGATTTTTATGCAAGGATATATTTTTAATGAAAACGAAAGTGATAGTGTGGTTTGATTTACGATGAAATAAAAATAAAACAAGCTCTTTGAGTTTTTCATTTGATATATTATGAATGCGTTATCTGTACATATATACAATAAGACAACAAGCAAAAAGCGCTGCTCAAACTATTATCGAAATCAATCATCAAACTAGCATGAGATTAAAACTCAAACTGTTGAATTCAATTTACTGTTGAATTCAAATTACCGGTAAATTAAACTAAACATTTCGTCATTAGAAGCTATGTTATATGATTATAAAATTATTAGGAAAAACTTATAACAATTTTTCGTGACGTCACATGTAATTTCATGGAAAAAGATTATTAAATGAAAATGAATGAAATCGAGGCTTAGATACGATAACAATTAAAAATCAATCAATACTTTAAAATAAACAAATATTCATTTTAAACTTCTTGTAATCAAAGTTTCCGACATATAATAAACATATTTAACTAAATTTGGCGAGTTAAAGATTTGAACATGATTTTAATTAAACAAATATTCAACTGCATCAGCAAAATATTTATATAAAGAACAAATGGAAGTCGTTTAAGGGAACATTATCTTCGATAACATAACTTATATGTTAACTACGAATTGCCACCAATATGATTGTTAAATCTTTGTCACAGTATAAGGATGCTAAGCTATGACTTGACATATAGGTTATCGCAAATGAAAGCAATAAATACATGACTTCTGTATCAAATGTATGCATTATACATCAGATGTACGCATCATGGTCATTATAACGACATGCAAAAAACGAAATCAGCTAAATAAACTTAGATAACGCTATAATATATATCAGCTCTCTCTTTGTGAAAAATCAATCACGGTTATCTCAAGATATTCTTAACTGCACTCACTATGTTACAAATACATTGTAACTTTGAATTAATGGCCACATGATTAGAAGCAAAGCATACATTAAATACTGCCAAACAAACATTGAGACTTAACCAAAATGAAGACTACTCGAAACAAAAGACACTCTTATTGTTTTAAACATGCGTATGTGTAAAGAAACAAATATCAATTGCAGCTTTTCAGTCACATCTGACACTTATTTTAAAGACTTAATCGCTATTGCTTTTTTCCTTATGCCAAAGAACTTCATTAACCAAAATGCCTTTGATGCATTCAAAATCACTTTTAGATAAACGGAATATCGCGCTATCACTTAATTATCTTAATACTTTGGCGAAGGAATGGGACCTGATAAATGCTTCGATTAAACGGAAATTTAGAGTTTCGACAATTTGATTTAACGAGCTGCTACTTTTTGTTACTTGTATATGCGCTCATGCGTATAGTATTCGACACAACAGGAGTGTTCTTGGCTAAAACTGATTTGTTGTTATACTTTATTAAGGTAGGACTAAAAACGGTTTTACATTTATATTTTGCCTAGTTTTTGCGAATGTCTGAATCCGAATTAAGAAAGAATAATCCTGTGTGTAGAATGCACATAGCATTAACACTCATCGATACGCCTACAACGAAAGGAAGTCATGATTTTTTTTTAGCGAAAAAAAAAACACACACAAAAGAACAAAAAAGCTATTAGATTTAGTGTGTTAAGTTTCTAAATCAGTCTACACATATTGCAAGGTTACATATTTTTTTATATAATATTAAGAGAGACATAAAAGGTACAGCCTTATATAAATGTATCGGACCCATTTAAATTCCCTCTAATTCTCTGTTCTGTTTTGACTCGCCAAACGGCGAACCCGATTTTATAGATTTAAATACAAACATAGATATTTGATACTTAATACAGAGCCCCAACATAATTGATCTAACTACTAAGCCGTTTTTTGTATAAAATTTGTATTATTTATAAGTGTTTAAACCCGAAATAACCGTATCTTTCACAAACACTGCATGTGAAATATTTAGAAATAGCTAGCGCAGAGACAGTCCTCCCGAATGACATAAATTCAACTGAGTAAAACATTATGTGTTAGGACAATAATTCAACTATTGTTTTATTTGTGAATTCCTAGAATATAGCCATCTATAATTGAATCAAGCGAACTCTCATATATTGAGTCATTCGCTTACCTATTCATATAAAGCGCATGTTTAAGATTGAAACTATGAATCAACTCTTTACTGATCGAACAAATCAAATGTGAATCTTTATGAATTTCACATAAGCAAAATATTTCATAAGCATGTGCATGAACAAAAGAAGACATTGTCCAATAATGTTTCAACAGGAACAAATTAGAACTAGTAATTTAAAGCATAAAGTATAAATACGATTAATGATGGACACTGACATAATAACATTACGAAGTGCTTTTTAGAGAAGAAAGCTTCTAGTCGAGAAACCGACAAGTACCTAAAATTACTCTTTATACAATTCTAGTGAACATTAGAAATATATCCCGTATTCCGAAAGAACAAGATCATAAACAGTAAAGGTGATTCTTAAGAGATTGATTTCATTTGTTTAACATGTACATGTACTTATTATTATTTCTAGAAGTGAGGATTAATCATGAAACACTTATTCTTTACTGTCAAAGAAATAATCCTTTAGGAATTTGGAGATAGATACATGAACAAAGAAAGAAAATCTGCCAATTGTATATATAGAAATGATCATTCTGGCAGCTCTTAATACTTGCCAGTACAAATTAAATTTTCTCATGTATTCGAAACAAATTGCCTGTATGACACTTCTATGCTATCCCAGCTAAATACGTGTCACATACGAGATACTGTTAGCCATTCATTCTCAACTTCCACATCATACCTGTGTATCTCGACGAAATGAAATGCTTTTATTATCTTCGTGCATATATCATTGCTAAAAACGCTAGAGTGCTATTTTGTTTGAAACCACTGGTTCTATGTAACCATATGGTTTAACTGTAGACCTTAACATTATTGTATCTTTTTGCGATTCATACATATCTTAAAGAACTCTATTCCACTATGACGAATCATGGCTTGATATTCTCGATTGTAGATTTACACCACGACTTGTTTAGTGTGTGGACGCTTACTCAAAATACATAAATATTTAACTGGTGATATCTATCACTAGATCACAAGGGTTTTCTTAGCTTAAAATTTAAACATTTCAAAGCATTTTCGTAATATAACTTGACTGTGACTGAAACAATGTTTCAAATACTGTATTATGTGTAACACGTGAAAAATAAGCTGAGAGTTCACATAAAACAGAATTTGAAATAGGACAGCTAAAGAGTTTATTCAGCTACATTTTGTCGATATCACACATTCTGTCTGTTTTCAGAGTTTCTTTGCTGGAAAGGGGACATCTTTCGTTCAGGGGAATAATTCATATCATATTCTTGGCGCAAATTTGAAAATTCAAAACTAAAATATATATCTTATTTTTCAAGAAGTCATCGACCAAACCTTGTTAACATGTCTTTGCATACATTTTTGTTGTTTTAATGACAAAGTTCTATGTTAATTGTATGACGCGCATAAGTGAGTGACCGGCAAACAGAAAAAATACACTATTTTAAAGTCTGCGCACTTATGACGTCACACTCCGGAAGTGACGATGAAATCCAAGATGGCGGCGACGTGGGCGATAATGGGGTCATTCGTACCACGTGTCGCTGTTAATCGGTGTAGGGCGACACGTATGTGTTGGGAAAGACGCCGCGTATGCATTTGTTATCACGTTGAATCTCGCCCTCCCACCAGTTGGGATCTTTCTTCTTTATGACGGTTACGATGTCTCCGCGAAGCATCTCTAATTCGTCTTTGTCCTGGGGCTTGAAGTCGTAGTTGGCTATGACCTTCGGCTGTTAGAGGGGACGAGAAGGGGGACAAATAAATATATATGGAATATAAAATTACAAAAAAATAAGCATTCTATTGCATGAAATATTTATCTTACGAAAGTTCTTGAGATATTAATATTGGATTAATTTATTGTTCAATTTGCAACTTTTCTTGGAAACCAGGATGGTAGTTTTAAGTATCGTAATTACTCTGTCGTAATATAACTGTGGAGCATAGATATTCCACTACGTTAACCGAATAGGAGGGTTTTAATTACCAGTAAAATTTTTGAATAATGCAGCTAATTTCAATAATTAATATTAAGGTTTCGTGTAAGTTAAAGAATGATAATTTAAGTCGCATTTCTTAACTGCAAATTTATGTTTTTATTTTAGGTAAAATTACCCTGATCATGTCCTGTAGGTAGACGGTTTGTGTTCTGCTGACGCTCGCGGTTCGGTGATATTTCACTAAGTCGTTTAACGAGTCGAATTTGACGACCCACAAGAAATATTTGCCCGCGCCATCCCGTAATACTTTAAAGTGCTGGACCTGGTCACCGAATCTAAAAAAGACAAGGAAGTATTTGTGAAACGCGTAAAGGCCCCAACCGCCCCCCGATTCAAAGGGGTATTTAGTCTCTTGTATATGCCCAAGTTTCGAAAAACTGCTGTTTTTGGATATTTTGGACAAATTGGGCCATTTCCCGTGGCTGAAACTGGCCAAAACTGTCAAAAGGCACATCTACACCAAGACCTTTCATACGAGCCTATTCCAAGGTCTCTATGACCATCCGTTACAAAGAAACAGCCTGGAAATGATCATGTTTAGAAAAAAAGCTGTTTTTTTCCGGGCCATTCCGGTGGTCGAACCTGGCCAACCTTTGGGGTTGGGGCCTAAAAATCAAGGATATGTAACGGATATATTTTTTCTGAAACGATAACATGAAAGGGGTTTGACGGATTTCCGTGTATTTGTATTGGAAACCTCTTAGTGGTTTAGTTCAGCCCGTGTATAGCACTAGATCTGGTCACCGAATCTACAAGGGAGAGAAAGTATAAAGTGAATGGTTACGATTCTAAAGGTATTCAAACCATCCCGTAATACTTTAAAGTGCTGGACCTGGTCACCGAATCTAAAAAAGAAAATCAAGGATATGTGAGTGACATATTTTTGCTGAAACAATAACATGAAAGGGGTTTGGCGGGATGCCGTATATTTGTATTGGAAACCTCCAAGTGGTTTAGTTCAGCCCGTGTATGGCACTAGACCTGGTCACCGAATCTACAAGGGGGAAACTATAAAGTAAATGATTACGATTCTAATGGGGTTCAAACCGGATGTCGTTAAGGAGGGAGTAAACCAGAAGCTATATCAGGATGTGTACTAATCAGTCACCGGAGCTTCTTGCAGATCTATAAAACCTAACTCATGAAAGTCCATTCTCGAATATTTCCTTTATGACAAAATATTATTAACAAGATCACAACCATACGTTTTTACAAAACTATATCAGAAAACGATAAACTTAAAATATGACAGCCAAAGCTATTTCTAATTTTAAAGCTACAGAAAGCATTAAAATCATCTTATTCTTTTAATCGATTCAACTTATGTTCACTTACTTGACTGATAAGGAGAACTCTCCGGGTGAACTTTCGCTGGGCCGGATGAGAAAGGCGCCATCTTTCTGTATATAATCGCCACCTGGTGAGCGTTCTAATAACATGCTTTCTGCCTCTACTCGTGAGATGCGGTTTACGTACCATCTGCGCAGATAAAAAGATGGGCAATAGATATTAAAAAACACGAAATGCAAAATGTATTTTGATTTGTCATTAAATGTCAACAATACGATATTAGACTAGACGACGTGATCATGTAATTAAGTTCCACCAACTTTGGTCGAAAAAAAAATGATTATCTACAAAGAAAAGCAACTTGCAAAGTTTATTCAACCTTATGTTACCCATTCATATACATATACAAGTAATTGGTTTTGAATATGACGTTATATAATTTGAAAAAAATGGAGTTTAGGTCCATTTCGGAATTCCTTAACATAACCACAAACAGAAAATTACGTCAACTTATGTCTTGCTTTAACAACCCTCATTTTTCAATTACTCGATATTGTTTACATTGTCCAATTATAAGGTTTTAAATACGTACACAGAGACAGGGAGTATGCTTTGCAAATAATGTATGTCACGACGTCTCATAATGAACACAATAATTACTTCCTCCTTATTTCCTATATATTTAAATGACAAATTGCCCTCAATCATATGTTTGCATCAAGAAAGGTTTATTTTTTTTTAACCGAAAAAAGAAAAGTTGAACTACGATATGCAAAATTATTATAAGGAAGGGCTGTAAACTGGGACAAAATTCATGAAAACCTTTCAATAACTATTAAACCGAATATCTCAAGTTTTGAGATCATTACTTTGATATTTTCAAAACTAATTATATAAAAGTTTAGAATGATTCATCGACATCTTTCTGAAAAGTGTACGCAATAAACCATTTTTCAGTACAAGAGCCCTTGAACCGCGGTACAAATTGATCTAGCAAAATCTTAAGCGAAGCAAAGTGAAACAATACTTAAAATAAAGGGACTAAATATAATAAAACCAATGGCTGTAATCGTTTAATACTGTGATAAGGGAGGTGTGTGAGTTTTTTCTGATATATATTTTCATATCACACAGACATATCGAACCCTTAAAAAAACTTTCGGTTAATTTAACTTCGATTCATGCATCCTTTCTTTTCATGCTTTATGCCTGATAAACGAGCTAATTCAAGTATAAATATTCAAATGACATTGTTTCTTTAATTTTTTTTAATGCGTTGACGTATTTTCTTAAATATCAACACACTAATTTCGTGCCCTGTATGTCGTTTTTAGAATCTATACAGGTATATTGCTTTCCATTCAATAAACAATATATTTTCGAACAAGGAAGTTTATATAACATTTATTTCTGCCATATTTACTTATTTTTATATGTGCTATATTGTTATGAGTACAAAGTTAAACTTTTGCCGCTTGTTCTGTATGGTCCAATTAGTTATGCCTCAATTCACATAATATACATATATAAACAAAAGTAAGACTAAATGGTTATTAGTGCTGTGAATACAATACGTCATATATAAAGCTTAGATTTTCATTTGGGGAATCCTGTCAAAGCTTTCTGTTTTAATAATGGTATTTCCCCAATTATATAATTGGGAGATTATTTATGACTAACTGATTCATGTTATGCGCTCTGGCTATTTTAAATCGGACAGTTTTTACAGCTTTTTCTTATGTGTGTTAGTGTTAAGAAATTATTATTAAGATGGGTATTCATTAAATTCAATTGCGACATGTCATCAACTAATCTATTCAATTAATTAAAGAACAAATGAGGATACTTTTTTTTATAAACATCTCTTTTTAAAGAAACGATGCAATATTAACATAAAACTAGAATCAAATTTACAGATCAACCAACTTTAATACTACATGTATATATAACACTTATCTGAGTGTATGGTTTTTTAATTTAAATGTTAACTATTAAATATTTTACGACTATTTCCACCGTCTTTATTCAAACATGGCACATCCTATCAAGTAGACTTAGCAGGTTCTAAAAAATACAATTTCTATGTAACCAACCAATTGCGACACAATTTAAATGACCCAAAATAATGACACCGACCACATCATTTATGGTTGTTTACTTGTGTGTTTGAAATATACTAATGTTGTGTGAGCAAATTTGGAAAACGCTAACTTGTGCGTAAAGATGTACAAGAATTCTACGGGCTATCAACAACACCTATCTATAACATATAATTGTTAATTATACCTAATTTACATTAAGCTTCGCTTAACACCCTAAAAGGAACACTTTTTAACAAATAGCCAGTTTGCTCAGATGGGAGCATGAGGGCTATTTAATGTGATAACCAATTGCGTCATTAGATGGCATTGAGGAAATGACTCCGCATGTATTATATTGTTTAAAAAGAATTGTGATAGCACTGCATTTACTTTATAGTGCCAGATACAGTGTTAACGTCATGATATACTTTTTTCAAGTTACATAAATGTTATTAAAAAGTTGATAGCGTATTAATCTTATGAATATGATCATCATCTAATGTGTCCCTAATGGATGTAGGAACACTTCCCCCATGAACATCCCCACCCCCCTTTTTTTGGTAGGAACACTACCCTCCTGAACACTCTGTAAATCACAGTTTCATGCGATATGCTTAAGGGATGGGTCGGGGCCCCGAAACCCCGGAGCCCCGTCGATGAAAGTTCAGCCCCGGGGCGAAATTTGACCCCGGGGCACCGTCGTCCTTAATGACCTTTACGGTCAACAACAGAAAAGATGCTTTAATTTATCAAAATCATACAAATATCAATCAAAAATATAAAATTATTCACATCTGACCTATTTATACATCTATTTATGCAGTGATATGAGATAACTGTGTTTTCAATGAATTCACAATTCTGATCTTGCAAAGAAAACTATTATTTATTCTTTAAAACCTAGTTTATGTAAAGGCTCGGTTGGTATCGACGGGGCCGAAAATCTGGCCCCGACACATCCCTAATATGCTAATTGCTTTGTCCATTTGTGATGAGCGGAGAACTTGGCTTTAAAAGGCACGTTAAATCACTTATCATTATCATTATCATTATCATTAAAAGTTTTTGAACTTGTTTGATTAGATAACGCAAAGGCCCAAACATATCTAGCAAATCTAGGAATATGTGAAACACTTTTACGGGGGAATTGAAAAGGTAGTAGTAATACGTACGGATGGGGTTTCATTTCAATATAATTAGTCGGCACCCAGCCATCTTTGCCATTACATTCAGCTTTGAACCAATTTAAGTCATCTTCTTGATTTATAATCTGAAAATCAATAAATGAAAAATATAAGTTATTGTTGAAGCCATATAATACTAAATGATATATGATTCAGAAATATGTCTTGTATAAGAGAAACGAAGGCTTTTCTATTACAAAATGTACAAATATGATTGCAATCAATTGTTACCCCAATATAGGGTCAGCTTGTACTAGATTTTAGAACATATCACTCAACGATATCACTGTCATGATTCATATGTTGTAAGGATAATTCGATGGTGTCCGACTAGTTGTTGCCGTTATGAAGATCAGGTAAATTAAAATACATGTAAGGTGAATACATTTAAGTGGCATGATATCGAATATATTTTTAAAAAAAAAACGTTGGCTTACTTTTAATTTATCGCCTTTGTTAAAAGAGAGCTCGTCATCTCCAGCTGCCTGGAATTTGTGTTTGCCAACGGCCTCCATGATGCTTCAACTGCAAATATAACAAGATTGTCAAGGACAATGACCCAGCTTTACTTACAACTCTTCAAGTACTAGCAAACACTGGAAATATAAAAATAAAAATGTCAATATCATAATTACGAGTACAAATGAAAACCGCTACACTGGACATTACAGTATGTACATTGAATATCAAAACACAATAATTGAGTGTGATTAAAGTTTTACTGAAGTGATGGCGAGAGAAACCTCCACTAACCATCATAAGGTCATAATATCGTTCGAT
>LQRL01135201.1:618-20338 GCA_001703475.1 Hydroides elegans | reverse complement strand
ATTATGGGTATAGATGCGATTCAAAGCCATACACGTAATTAAGACCTACAAACCTTAACATGAATGTGCCAAATCCTCCAAAGAGAAAATGACTGGACTCACTGAAGAGCTCCCGGAAGTAAGAAATTTTTGTTGAAAACCACTGTTGATAGGTCGTTTTATCTTAGTTTTGACCGTCAGGTGACATAAGAATTGATGAACATGTGAAATATTTATATGACAAATAACATATGTTATAGATTATTGATCACTTTGCTTAAAACCAAAAAGCAGGAAAAACACTTTCAACAACAGGAAGTTGATTTTTCATTTCCTATCGTTTTCAAGATAAACATGTATTTAGCGTGTGTGAAAATTACTTTTATATCAAGTGCTCCCAAATATAAATCTTAAAACTAATACAGAACAGCTAGAAAACGCTAGTGGAAAAGTGGCTTTTAATGCATATATATTTTTTTATTTAGTTACCAAACTTAAATTTTAATATTTAGAAATTAAATACAATTACCTTAGACCAAAATATGTTTTGACAAAAGTATCAACTGCTAAAAAATGCACTTAATTTTAAAATTTGAATGTATTGAAAGCTCAAAATAAAGCTCCAAAGATTATAGCATTGAACAAAGAAAAAATAGGATGCCTACAAAGCACTATGTTGAGAAATAATTAAATCAACACTGTATTCTCGAAAAAAAATCACATTTACAGGTCATCACATATGAAAATAACCCTATTTATGTCTAAAATTTGAATGTATTGAAAGCTCAAAATAAAGCTCCAAAGATTATAGCATTGAACAAAGAAAAAATAGGATGCCTACAAAGCACTATGTTGAGAAAAAATTAAATCAACACTGTATTCTCGAAAAAAATTACATTTTCAGGTCATCACATATGAAAATAACCCTATTTATGTTTATAAGCCTTTATCAACTATATGCATATACATAGCTAACTGTGTACATTAACAACGCACGTGTAACATAGGAAATGTTTCACTTACAGCAAGTTAAATATATAATAAGGACTCCAACCTTAAAAGAAGCGATCTACTGTTAAATGACAGAACCAACATAAAAAAACTAGATTCAATGCGTTAATAAGTTTTGAACCTGCATGCTAGTTGCAAGTTACTAGTACCATGACAATACAGAGTTGTTAAGAGTATAGTGTAATTACATGTTTTTAACTCAAATGTTACTACAGAATAAAGTGAATTATACAAAGTTATAATTAAAAAATACCGAAAATCAGACAATAAGACTATTAAACCATAAAGGGGGATATTATTCGCTGCGATTTTTCCATTGGAATTAGGTCACTTGGTCTCCGAATGGCTAAGACATGGGAGGCTGGACCAGTGACCACTGGTTTGAATCTCAATCAAGTTTGGTCACTACGAGGTGCAAGTGGGCACTTCATGTAACGTCTCCTGTCTCCTCCTTAAAGATTGCCTGCCTGTAAAGCAGGCAAACAAGATAATAATAGCGTGTAAACTCCTTGGAGCTAACGTAGGATAGTCGGTATATAAATATCCACCATGTGCAAATATAAAAAAAACGTTGAATGACAACATATCGTCATGTATTTATTAGAAATTAATATGCACAGGTATATATCAGAAAGTTTTACAAACACTTTAAGTTCTGAAACAAATGTTTGGTTTATCAATATATTTTAAAATATATTATCAAATATATACATAAACAAATAACAATGTTGAATTATATGTCAGACCTAAAACATGAGCAGAACAATAACAAAGTTTAATTCTACAAGAGGTGTTCAGTATAATTTGTTACACTTTTATTTTTTTTTTTGCTATAAAATGAAAAGTACAAAATTTGCAGACTTCTATTTTTAACAGATGTTGATGTGGGATCGATGTCTATAATATATAAATCTACAGCGTTTTTGCCAAGTGCGAAGACCACTATCAATCACATCCTAGGTGGTGTCGTGCCGGGTAGTTTTGAGGGCATGCTTACAACAAGCTAGGGTCCGGATGAATTTCTTCCGTAGCTCCCTTGTCAGGATGCCACAAAAACTATAATCCATTGGGGCGGCATCAGATAACTTGAGCATTCACTCTTCTATTCTATTCTATTCTATTCGATAAACACAAGGAACACTCACTCCGGCCCACACCATGATTAAAGGAGCACATTTATCGCGTTTCGTTTACTTCATATGACACTCTGGTTGTTGACCCTGTCAAACGTAATAAATTTGTATTTGTACATAGTTTCTACTTAGATAAAACATTGCAAAGTCAGTTAGAACATAGTGTCTCCATCTTCTTGAGTTGAGTATCAGGTACAACCTCGAGAACCTTTCCCGTCGGTTTTCAACCTTGGCATGAGTATGCTGATGAACTTTAGGCCTTTTCTAAACTCGACATTGGATTATGTGTTTGATAACATGGTAGATAGTTTCTAGTTCAAATTCAAATCAATTTACAATATTGCACTTGGTGGCTTGGTTTGTTTTGAAGATCATAATCCGGAGTAGCCTTGGAATATCTTCTACAAACCACGTGGTTTTTCTTGCTCGAAAATGCTTTTTCTTTGTTTTCCGTTTGTTTTTTTTTAACATAATGAGAGGCCATTCGTCTGACATCTAAATCATCACGATTGAGATGTCTCTGGATCTGTGTGACACCCGATTCATATCTCAAAGGCAAAAAACAGTACATTCAGACTTTTCATTATTTGTATATCTTAGTATCGTTGAACATTGAAACGGACTAGCTATAATAAAAATGGGGCCCAAAAGGGCCCAATCACATTATTGTACTAAGGTTTTTTTTGGTTCCACACCTTGTGCTGTCTTCACAGCACAATGAAAGTGTAACAGATTAAACTAAACACCTCTTGTATAGTTGTCGGAAATGAAAAGGCATTTGACAGAGTCAACTACAAACCACTCATGTTGGCTAGATATGACACAGCAATAACAGCAGCGAATGAGCATGGACGAGAAATACAGACTGAATGAGTTAATATAGATGGAAAGGATTTTGGCATTAAAATGAACATAAAAAGACAAGCACCATAATAGAAAACAAAAAGAAAGCACAAAATACTCAAAGTAAAGATCAAATAATAATACCAGAGATTGAAGTCATTAAATTTGGTACTTGGGAGAATTGATTAACAAAAACGGAAAGTGCTGTGGAGGTTCCAAGAAAAGAAATCGTGAGAAAGTCTTTCAGCTAAACAGGAACGATTATGATCAGTCCTAACACCTCCATACCAGTTAAACTTAGAATCATCAAATGCTATGTTTGGTAAAAATATATGTATGGAGTAGATACGTAATGGACGGAATCACATACGAGAGGGATAAGCGTACTTCCCAAGTGAGAAAGAGATGGATGGTCATGACCGGCAAAATTGGCAGGCCATCCTATAAAGTAAGGTTACTTGTTTGTATTATATTTTAACAACTAAAATGCAAACTTAGATTTATGATTCAAACAGGCTGTGCTCCCAGAAAATTGCACATTATCACGTTAAAATCGGTGATGTTCGATGATTGTTTTAGTCAGATTAAAACCGACAGAAACAACTTTTGCACAAATTAAAATAAAGAATTTCACAAAATAACCAATCATGTCTTAAAGAATTATTCGTTAGGTGGCAGTTTTAATGAATTTCCAAATATTGTTCTCTCATTACTTATCATGAACATTAAAAATGTTATATATATTTTATCGAATCTCCAAACTACAAAGTGTTTATTTCGATTTTCAAGGCAGCTAGCATGAGCTGTGAACATATTTGGTCGGGAACAGATCATGAAGGCATTACTGATTTTAAAAAGTAGTTGAAATATGAAAGTCGTGTTGTCTTGTTTGCGTTGCATCTCTCTCTTGTCAAAGGATTCGCAATATTCGAAATGATTAGCAATGTTCCAAAACGTTTTTCTAATATTATAATAAAAAATGATGGAATGATATTGCAAAGTACTGATGGCAAATTCATGTGAATTAGTTAAGAGTGTTAAATATATTGGTACTGGAAAGCACTGATAAATATGTGTTGAGTTAATAAAAGAAGAAAAAAATGTTCAAAATTAAGATAAATGTAAAAGACATGTGAACTATATATTTTCTGATAAAAACTGATAAGCCTATATGAACCTTCCCACGTGAATCTTATATTTATATTTTTAAGATACTCATTTAAATAAGAAACTAGATAAATATATTCATAGAATATAAGAATCTGTTTTCTTTTCTTTTGTATAAAAGCTAATTATTTTTAAAATGTTTCATTGATACATTACTGCAATTTAACACAGAACTCGCACCATTACCGATAAGGATTGTGTTGGGAATAAAGATCTTTAATTAAATCATAATATTATGTTTACTAATTTTCATATTCATGAAAGGGCCAAATTGTTATTTGCAGGCGCGGATTCAGAGGGGGGCGCACCCGACGCACGCCCCCCTGTTCGCCCTTAAGACCAAAAATAAATTTGCGCCCCCGGTTCAGTCTGATAATTTATACTGTTTGCGCCCCCGGTTCAACATTTTCTGGATCCGCGCCTGATTTAATTGCCATCAAGCAAATCAGATAACTGTTTCACGCCTTTGTCTATTCAGTATACAACATCAAAAATCTACTGCCCAGTGCTCAAATTTATCAAACATTAAAGCAGTGATGTTTTTCTCTAAAAAAATAGTCACTGCAGCACGCATCAATATGGCATTGACTCATCTCTTGCCGTAAGTAGCGTAGGCCCCGCCCACTGCCCACTGTGCATAACTATTGGCAGCCCCTGGGGGGTGTGTCTTGTGATTGACAGCTGCAGTCAATAGAGTGCCTTATTGCGTCATAGGAGCAAGGTGCATAAATGCATGCTGTTTATGTCATGTGGTGTCGTCTTATCCAATAGGGGACGGTTATAGTCGTACAGTGCTGGCAGCGTTTAAGGGAAAATCCGACCCGTTTTGGAATATGGATTCATTTAAAATGCTTTTATTTATTATGTAAAACAACATTTGATATGTTTAACTTTACGAGCATAAACACAAAAGCATAATTTACGCGCTGATTCTCTTCTAGCTATATAGGAAGTCTAATTGATAGAGTAAAGTGTTCCACAAAATCCATAAGTAGGTTGCGGTTCAAAACCGCACGCAAATAATATATGATTTCATTTACGTAAACGTAAAGAAATCAGATAATTATAAAATGGTTTCAAATGGTCATATATCTGGTTCTTCCGAAAAAAAGCTCATGAAATTACACAGAAATATAATTTGAAGCATAATCAAGAGCCTTGTAATTTTACAAGCCAATTAAAAATAAAACAATAAAGAAGCCGTACTTTAACTTTTATGTGTATAGAAATTCCCTGTGCCTCAATCAGACAGACACACGGTTAATATCGAGTGTGTCCACCACCTACAGTCAACATTTTCTGAATATGTCGTTGCATCGACTTAACCAATCGGTTGATGATTGCCTGAGGGAAGTCGTGCTACTCTTCGATAAGAGCCTGTATGAGTGCAGCACAGTTATTGAGGGCATGTTGCCCCGATCGTGCGCGACGATCTAGATTGTTTAAGGTGTGCTCTATCGGGTTAATTGACCATAAAAACTGACTAGGGTAGCGTCTCGATATTGGTATCAATAAGAAAGCGTACAAAAAACATCCGCGACACGAGGGCGGTTTTTTCACGTATGCTGATAACGTAAAATATTCGTGTTTGTTGAATATGGTATCGTTGAAGCCATTGGCAGCAAGGTTTTCCTCGGAAACAACGAGTTTCGATCGCCAGCTATACAAAATTGCATCCTAGATCATAACCAAACTGCCGCTTTTTCGATCAACATGCCAAAAACATGATCGCAAAGATCGTTGGCCGGTGCCCATAAAAAAGTGATGAAACCCGCCTGCGCGAAATACTTTGCACTGCAACTCGTCGGTAAACAACTTTCGTGATCATTTGCGTCGCATCCTATCACCACAACCATTTGCCTTGTCCAAATACACAGGATTTGACATCGGAGGCGGTTATACACACGTTCGATAGCCAAGCAATATGACCGAATTCCGTGTTTGCAGAGGGGGTTGATGGCTGTTTGACTGAAAATTCATGGATTATGAGCCCCTGGCGTTTCGACGACGGTCAATGTCGTTGCGCGAAATTGCCCTCAGAGGCGCTGTACGCGAAGTCTTAGATGTCGACGCGCGGTTGTTACGCTTGAACGGCTTATGCTATGTCTGTCCAATGATGTCCCAGTTGGTTATAATCGCATTTCGAGACGATAAATCACAGCGATTGTACCCTTAAAGTGTCTGGCGACCGCTTTCTTGGAATACCCAGCAGCCAGCATACCAAAAGCTCGTCCTCTTTCTTCTTTAAATAGGTGTGAAATTACTATTTGTGATTTTACAGAAAAAAAATAATTGATCAAATGCTCGATTTTTGTTGAGGAACACACTCACGTTGAAAAAAATGCTCAAACCTAACATGGTTTCACACTTTAATTTTTCACACACCGGAAAATAATAAATTTTTCGCGCTACTATAAAAACAATTAGTAGCTCTACCGATTCTGATAATTTTAGCACAATTGGTAAACGTATAAAGAAATTATTGAGAAATATATTTTTATGCTTATTTGTTTGGGTGAGTATATAAATATAATTTTCAACAAAATTATATGTTTTTATTTCTTTTGCACTTTTGGTAAAATCATTCTTGTTATCTGTCTTATATGGAACTGTGGGTGGCTCTTTGCGTTTTCATCTCTGGAATTAGTGTTAAATATGGAGCAACATAGCAGAATCAGATTCCGCTAGGACCACTATATTTTATACATTTTTTCAGCGGTTTCCGAAAAGTCCATCGGCCAGTGACAGCGCCGTTACGCAGATATAATAAATGCATTTATAATCTTAATTTAGTTTCATTCAGTGAATTGCTTTTATTTAAAAAAGGCATGCAAAGCCATATTACAGTAAACGAATTCCAATAGAGATACACGACACAGTGTAACAGCATCGATTCAGCCAATTAGCTTTATCAATTTATAGTCTGGATTAAAGGTTTTAGCGCTATATCAATGCCAGGTAATTATTTATTGTTTGACCGATATAAATGAGCGGATAACGTATAAAAGCCAGTAAAAACAAAAGGCTACAGAATCTTGTCGTCTGATGGATTTCGAGTCCAATAATCCAATCGATGTACAAACATCGGTCGGATTCTTATTCTGGATGCCAAGTTATTATCCAAGAGCCAAGTTATGATTACTATTACTGTTCATTTAAACCCGATAACGTTAAAAGAAAAATTTGACAATGATACCTTATGGGAGGAATCGATTTTGAATGTTTAGAGTGTGGGACAAAATGTATATATTTGCTTAGCATTTCCTTACCTTAATCTCTGTGATTAGATTACACTTGGTTATTTGGATTTACGGGTCAGGAGAATCAGCCAAACCTCAGATTAGCGCATTTGTGAAATGCGAATCATGGTATTAGGTGTCAATGAGCAAATTTGATTTCGCCCTAAATTAAGCTATAAAAGACACATAACCTAATCTCTGGATCTGCGTATCGGGTTATCTATGCATTCCCGTCAAATATGATAATTGGCAAACATACTGGAATTCGTAATGAAAGAAAACGTTCTATATTTAAGAGGGTATGCTCTTAAGAAACTTCTTAATCGCGGTGCAAATGTATTCCATTTCAACGCAAGAAGAATGACGCGTCTTCGTTTAATTAATTTCGACCGAAAATCTTTGACGCATCAAAGATAAAGACAAACAGCTTAAACGAGCTGAAATGTTTTATTCAATAGGGTATTTTATGGAGAGTCATAAAATTTATTGTTACTTTACAGAAAAGGATTTTATTAAGACGGACTTCTGTAAAACCATATATTATAAAAGAGTGCATTAACGCACAATTGTTGTTTTATGGATTTTGCAAGGTTTATGATTATACCATATCCAAACATATATTTACGCCTGAGGATAGAATATTGGAAATGAATTAGTTTTAAAAGCCACTCTTCAAATATCAATGACCTATGACAGAAAAAGGTGCATTTTTCCAGATTATCCAGACTAGGTCAAAATCATTAGAACCCTCTATTTTGTTGATTTAACATTGGGTATCTATATATAAGACCACTTTCGTAGCTTTTAGACACCGATGAACATTTGATCACATTCAGGATAAAAACGGTACATCGATGGAAGTCAGTAATTAAATTTCTCTGTTATGAGTAAATTCATAATTTGTTTTAATTGAATTGAGCATTAAAACTAATACAAAATGGTATTCTTAAAGAAGCCAAAACCAATGCCGTTAAGTCGGCTGGAATCAAAACCACCGGAAAACATATCCATGGTTCACACCATCTTAATGAATTCAGTCGCTGAAAACATGGATAAAATCAAACTCGTCGAATCGGACTATTACGGAAAGGGTAAAAAGGCGGCAGACGAAGTCACCAAATGGTTACCCTCTGTAAAAGCGGCCATGAGTGTGATTAACGTCTCCGTTCTCACATCGGCATCACAAATCGAGGATATAAATAGAATAACGGGAGACCCACATCGCAAATTCAAAATCGACACAGCGCATTTCACAAAGACACAAGAAGCGTATCGCAAAGTCATCGATTGTATTCCCTATAAATTCAAACATATCAATGACGATCTCAAGAAATTGCTCAAGTACCTCGAGATGTACTGCTTGAGTTTCTATGATATGGACAGTGGCATTGATTTCGATACGGGCAAGGAATACGAAAAGAAACGGAAAGACTGGGGATCGCGTATACGCTATGCCATCAAATGCGTCACTCAACTCGTGGATAAATTCAAGAAATCCGATCTGCTCACCAACGAATTCAGCGGACCCGTCAAGGAAATCGGACACAAAACGGGCTGCCTCCAGGTTGCATTTTTACTCATCTTCCCTGAGATTTGTGAGCAGTTGAGGCAAGCGATGAGAACTGTGAAAGAGTGGGTTGAAGCCGATAAGAGTTATGTGTCGTTTTTGTCGTATGATTTGGCCGATTTGGAACAGAGGAAAGATAGTTTTCTGAAAGTGGTGAGGGATCTGCAGCAGCGCTATTCGTCATTGCAGTTCAGGTATTGTTTGAATCATTTTGAAACTATCGTCAAATGAATCATTGTAAACGGTGCTAAACGGATAATTGATCAGATTCAGATGGAAAGCGTACGTATATGTATGAATGTAATCCAATATATTATCAGTTCTGTTCAATTATTCACAGCATTCAGCTCAGTGAACATGTATTTTGACACTGAAAACAGACACATGGTTGAATGAATTTCTAAACAAACGGACGAATGAAATACATCATATCCCTCGTTAACAACGCGAAAATATGATAAATAGATGTCTTATTTCATGTTAATTTCAAACTGAATTTTATGTCTCCTGTAGTATTTGAAAATACTATATTTTCATCTTACCTGCCCTGAAATTTCATTATTCGAATAACATTGTAGCTTGAAGAATCTCGAAGCGCGCTGCGAGAAACTACAAGACGAACTCAACAAGTTAGATCGCAAGTCGAACGAACTGACCACCGAAGAAGAAATGCTGATCGAACAATCAAACGAGATGCAACTGGAAATCGACCGGAAGGAATGGCGTCGCAACGAATTGCTTCGAAATGCGCATGTCATGCACCCGGAAGTCATGTCCGAGAAGTTCAACGAAGTCTGCGAGATTTTGCGAGAAGTGAAATCGAATCTACCCGTTGTGCAGCGACAGTTATTCGCGGTTCGCCACAAACTCTCGTGGATATCCATTAAGCGTGACGAGGTGCTGCGAGAACATAAGAAACGAGATTTGGTACGAGATGAGATGCAATCGATTGAAGAGGAGAGGATTGTGCAGGAGGGAGAGTATGAGACAACGGTTGAGATTTTTGAGCTGGCTAAGAGGATTTATACGTGTAAGAGCACTCCGGATTGTGTGTCAAAGATCTTCCATGAACAGCCCGTGGAAATCAACAATGCGCGGTTGCCGGGGCATAAGGGCGCAGATGGTAAGTGTTTATTTGAAATTATAATACATTTGTATTACAGTTATAGTATTAATACCGTTAATAATGGCCAAACAATTATATTTTTCCAAAGAATAGCCAAAAGTGTCAGCTGTCAATTAACTGTACATGCAGTTAGCTATAAAGTTTTCTACATTAACTAAATCTAAGAATTTCATTTCGCGTTCCAACCATAATATCTAAATAATCAACAAGAAACTTTAAAAAAATCATTAGAAAAGGAGATCAGATACCTACATGTAGCATCAAGTTAATATTATCAAGATAACCGTATACAAATATTGTGAAGCACACATTAATACACTATGAACGTTATTTTGAGCATAATGACTTCGTTGTTTTTAATTACACCTTTGATATTGAAGTTATGTCGTGTGAGTTCCGGTTAGAGTACATTAACTTTTATGTGTCGTGTGAATTTTTTTCAAGCACCTTCCTGTTACTAGTAATGACCACAACCTTTTATGATAGATTTCATATGAAAGATTTAAAAAAAAAATAATTTACAATCATTGCTTCCATTTCCAGATCCATTTGGGCGAGCCTGCACTTTAATGCCATTGAAGAATTTTCTAAAATATATTTATATAGACTAGCGACATTCTGGCTACAGACTAGATATACATTCTCGAAAAATATTTTTTTTTAAATACCCATTCGTTTTCTTTTATTTCCAATTTCCAGATCCATTCGAGTTGGCCTGCACCCTCATATCCATGGAGATAGAAGAAGACTGGTCCCGACTCTACCGCGTTTTGCCTTTCGTCCCAGAACGAGGCTACAATACTGTGGACGAAGATATTGCTGAGCTGTATCAGTTGAAAGCGAGGCATCCCGTGCATGAAATTGCTATGAGGAGTTTGTATAGATGGCGCAGGTAAGGTATATCCCGATCAGAAGTAAAGGTTGTGTAAAAAAAATAAAAAAAACGACGTTTGATTTTGAGTTGAGAAACGTTACTTTTAATTTTGCTAAAAAAAAGATTGAGCTAAAAGTTTCAATGTTTCTCCTATACGAGCGAACAACGAGACTCGAGACTACAGGGAAACGTTCATATAGATTTTCAAACCCAGAATAGCAAAAATTGAAACGTAGAAATGAAGGATAGAATCAATAGGTGCATATGAATTCATATAGAAAATTAACAATTTAATTTTCTTTCACATCTCATATTTTTCTCGATATAATTAGAGATTAATATATTTTATTCGTCAACATCATCAAGAGAGTGATGTAATATTCATGAGCCCCGAGCAAAGACAAGATAAAGTACATCCAGAATATCAAATCATAAATTACAGTTTCTGTCTTGCTTTGTCACATCGTTCCATTTTGGAGATGACATTGTGTTTGATATTTTGGGTTTGAAAATTATATTTGCTTTGTTGACATGTAGGGTAATAATTTTGTTATTGCTCTGTGTTTGAATTATTTGGCACAACGGTTCACATACAGACCCTATTATAAAAGATATGTCAGAAATTAATTCTAAAATCCAATTGATTAATTCCGTAACCGTCTTTCGTAAACAAATATTTTGGGGACTACCCTTAGTTCATATGGTAATCCTTTAAGAGAGCTCCTTAAGACTGAAGAAGAACTCACTTAAAAGGAAGCTCCATATTTAGGTCATGATCAAATATTGGCCTTCTATTTTTCGATAAATTATGCGAGTCAATGAACGTGAAAGGGTGGATTCAATGGAATAACAGAGACCGTGTTGATCCTTTTAGCAAACGGATAGAAAGTGTATTCATTTGACATATTTGTGCCAACAAATTACAAATAGTTTTTGCCACCTATGAAAAATGGCGGAAAGTTAATAGATAAAATTGTCTCAAGGTAGAATAAACACTCGTTAGGTTAGGTCTTAAATAACAAGTTTTAAAATGTGATCAATGGAAAAGGTTAAGCAACAATTTGATCATTCCTTTTATTTTGATACGAAGGCCCCAAAACAGTTCCAGAAATCAAATGAATTTCTTCTATTACTCATCATGTTATTATTGCATTCATGTTACACAAAATGTAAACATGGAACTACCATTTGATCGTTGTCTACTTAGTAACAAAAATATTTATCGAATAACACTTATCTCAAAAGCCATGTCATTTCGTTCCAAAATGTCATTGGATCCCCACACGTCAATCACTAAATAATCCACATATAATCGCTTTAATGAATTTACCTAATAACTTTTATCTACTATATGCTTCGTTTGTTTTCAATTTTCAAATGATTTTATAATTGATTTACATAAAAAAAAACTTTTTTTTTTCATTTGATTTGCAGATTTCATACTCGGGCGAAACTCGACGACCTCCTTACCGCTCTCTCCAAAATCCGTCGTTTCGACCTTCGGCGCTCAATCGACAAGAAGCTGCACCCGGAAAAGTACAAAGCCGTCGACATTTTCGCCACGGGCCACGAAGAAAATAAGGAATCCGAGATCGAGGAATACTTGGTGCCTTATATGAGGCAGATTGAACGCTATGATAAAATACGAGCGCATCGCATGAAAGTAGCTGCAGCTGCGCAGGCGCAGGCGGCGCAGTGAAATGTGCAGCTGGGCGCGGATCAGCTGCATGTTAGGAATGTTTGGGCGGGGACAATTAGGCGATTTGGGCGTAATAATATAAGTTGGATAGGAGCTAGTTTATGTTCATGAAGCTAAAAGACGATCATTTATGTTATACATAATGTTCTTGCTTCATGCGATGTACAAAATTGTTATTTCTCAATTATCTATTGTGTCATATCTTACTTTAGTGTCTTACATTAATAATTTTTTTTAAAAATATATATGTATGTGAATATTTTTTTTTGTAAGTGCTATATTTTCAAACTCAGTATTATTATTGTGTGCGCACTAAATTCCGACATTAGATTGCACTGTTATTGACTAAATGCCGTCGTGTTTACTACATGTGCATTACAAGAATATTTACTTATGAATCATTGATTGTACATTTGCAAATCTCGCGAGCTTCTATAGAATCTATTATATGCTGCATTTGTATTTCAACCTTGTTCAGCCATAATTGGTGGCAACTTCATGTAGATTCTACTTTCGTTAAATGGGTCCTCATTTGATTTCGCAGTAGATCTACTAGCTAGGGCACACTATATAAGTCTACATTTTGAAAGACAGTTAGGAAAATATAAATATTATATGAGTATTTAACGAAATTGAAAAGCCCACGGTGTCTTAAATTTTCACACTTATATTTAGAATTCTACGGAGAATTGTTTTTCTGAGAAATATATTAAAAGCAGATTGATTCATGCCTAACTTCAATGCACATGTACAATTTTACTTCGCACGAATGTGATAGAACGATCGATTAATTTCGTAATAAAGTTACAAAAAAAAACAAAAAAAGCTTGTTTTAGATCTCACATTATATGAATAAATTAACAGATCGATCTTTCATCTTTTATGTTTCTTTATTGATAACAGACATCTAAATAGCTTAAATTTCGTCGATTTCATTTTGCCACTTATAAAACTCATAACATCATGTAGATTCTATGAAATGCAACATAAACACAATACGCCCATATGGGCACAATAGACTCTATTGCATTAGACAAACACTAACAGGTCTTTATAATGGGTTTGAACACATTTTCAGTCATGGACAGTGCTCATAATGTTTTCCTTTACGGAACCTTGAAGAGTTATTTACGTTTTATTTGAGTAAATTAAGTTAATATCACGGCTATATATATAATAAATGTTTGTGAACAAAATACAAAAGGAGCCTGGACACAATGGAAACAACGCTTTATTTTACCATATTTAACAGAGCGGCGGTGCTTTATTTATTTACTGAAAACTTCTTTCCTAATAGCCAGATTGATAAATCATAATAGCCACCGATCAACAAGTTTAAGTGAATATAAACATTCAGAGCTTGGCATCATAGCATTAAAGAGTAGGTTACATATGGGTATATATCTCACACATAAGTCATCAATATCATCAGTAACATCAATAATACATAAAATACACAATAACTTCATAGTATTTACTTCTTAGATTGTTCAGTTGATGCCACATCACCATCGAATTCCGTCGATTTCTGTAGTGTCTCAAATATTTCCTTAAACAACCGCTTATACTCGGGCGGTCCCCTTTGAAACGACCCCTCAACAGGGTTCACAGGCGACGTAAAATCCAAGCCACACGAACTCTTTCTCCACGCCGTCTGCACTTCACGACTCACACCGAGCGCTTTTGGTCGTCGTAATTTCACTGCATTCGGATCGGCTTTCGTATCTTGCGTTTCCGCTGCAGCAGCAACATTATCTTGCGTTGCGCTTTCTTTAGTATTTCGTTTCGATTTCGCGACGATCAATGACTCATATTTCTTGACTAGCTTCCTATATTGTTCCTCCAATTCCCCTAACAGCGTATTATCAGGATCCGGCGCCTCCCTTGTTGGTGTCTCCTCCGGTGAGTCAGCAGTGCTCGGATTGCGCTGAACAGCATCGACTAGAATATCACTGCAACTCTCCAGCGTCGGTGTTATCGCCTCAAGCCCTATCTGATTCAGCGATTCGCGACTGCCGTATGCCGACCCGCCGCATTTCAAGCGCACGACTTGTTTGCGCGGTAGGTCGTCCAGATCGTGTTCGAGGAATTCGCCGTCGCCGATGTCACTTCCGGTGACGGAAGCAGCACGTGACGGGCATTTGGCGCATAAGGGGCTTTGATCGTCCTTGGCGCCTTTTTGTTGCGCGGTTTTCAGGGCTTGTTTGTATATCTCCTTTTGGCGCTCGAGGTCTTGTTCTAGATCCTTAATGCGCTGGATTAGACTTTGATTGTCGCTCTTTAGGTTTTCAGCGTTACGTTCCATGTCAAATTTCATTTTTTGTTCCGAAGCGTATTGGAGTTTTAGTACGCGAACGGTGTCTTTTAAGTCTTTGATTTCCTTCTTTTGGTGCTCCATCTTTTTCGCATTAGTCGTGTTGCTAAGCGATGGGAATCCCAAATAATCATAGTTCTCCTTGGGGATTCCCTTATAGCCATCGAAGCCGAATTCACTGTCATCTAAACTAGGGACACTCCAGGTTCGCACCCCGCGGTCCTTGTCTTTCTTGTTCTTTTGCTCACGTCGCAGTCGGTCTAGCTTTGCCTGCAATTCATCGCATCGCTTCTCGAGGGTTTCAATAGTATGATTCAAGCTGCAATGTAAAAAACAATAGGATAAGGAAAAACCTACTTATGATGTTGTTATTATGAAGGGTCTGTGGCTAATCGTGTTTAATTGATAAAACACCTTCTTATTTATTTAAGCATGCAACATTGGTGACGGCACTTATAAAAATGACATAAAAATGCCATTTTTAAAGGGACACAACAATCTGAGGCGGAAATTTATTACCTTAGTTATATATTAGATATGATTATAGACTAGACAATCCAATAGCAATTAGTTTAATCTAAACGATGATGAATTCGTTATCTAGACACGGTTACCAAAATATGAATAGTATCAAGTTACATATTGAGATAATGAACACAAATTAAAAGGCAACCTCAGTCATCGTATTCACTATAAGATTTCTTAGTGAAAAGTTTTACAAAAGGTTCTCGAATAAAGGAGGTCAGGGCATGTAAGATGATAAAGATAAGAATAATCATATGGGGTCAAGATGAATTCAAGATGGATGCACACGCTTTTGGCAATACATAAGCAATGTTTCGTTATCTAAAAGTCCTTTTCATAAATATATAGCCCTTTTATAAAGCAAAACAATAAAATATACCTTTTGACTTTCCCTCTCTCCGCTCGCAGCGTTTGCCTCAGATCCTGGTTGACCTTATCCAGATCCTGCGCACTCTTGTCCACTTCCTCGTAGATGCGCATGCGCGAATCGTTGGCATGACGCAGCACTTCCACTTGTTTCGTTAAAAGCTGAAAAGTTATAAATGTGAAATACCTTCTGCGTTAGATATTAGAAAACATTATGATATCATATTGACCTAGTCTGCATGCTTGAGACTTAAAATTTACATGCACAAGAATGGTCAAGGTGAAAAATCATTCATAGAGTCTACATAAATATTTTAGTACATTTTTGACAAATGACAACTAGCGTTTTAAAATGCTTATCAGGCAATTCGTCGAACGGGATACCCGTTCGCAACAGTGTCTAGTAGTTTACAAAAGTTTGTCTCTCCACATTAAATCAATTTTTTTTTTTAATTTTAGAAAGTAGCCTAAAATTATATGTTAATAATTGACATTCCCGTGCCGTCCAAATTACATAGTCATACCATAATTTAATTCAATTTCGTCGATTAGAAAAATACCCAGAGCGATGTCATTCAAAAAATATACATGGCCCAATTTAACTTCATTCATAAGAACAAAGCCAACTTAATGCAGACCCTTTCCCCAAGCAATTTATGTAATTGATTTTTCTAAATGCTTCACATTAACGATACCAAAATGTCATCACATAAATGTACTTATTACCTACAACATGGTTATCGAATAAAAGCATGTTATGACATACCTGTAACAACATTTCACATTAAATGACTACTTAATTTTTATGTGATGTATTACGTATTTGAACATTTTTATGGTATTTCAGAGCGTTAAACATGTAACAGGTCATCAAATTCAAGGGGATTTATTTAACTACATACGGCGATTTGTTCGTTATGTTCGCCCCATCCACGCTGGTATTGCTGAAGCTGGGCCTCAAGCTCCTTGTTTCTTTCCAGAAGTACCTTTCCCAGTTCCGCGGCCAGCTGCAAGTCTAGAACAAGAATGTGCGTGTGTGAATGTATTGATCTGGATTCGTTCATAGCAATCCACTGCTCAAATGCCATTATCAGACACAAATACACTTATTCAGTATTGTATAAAACATCTCGGATGCATGAATTAATTTATTCGCTTTCGGAAACCTTGTCATTTAGCGATACGTCGATTAGAAAAAAAAACTTTTATATTTTCATTTTGAAGTCATGTGATTTCAACGTTTCGAATTTCGACGTCATTATGCCTAAACGGGTGCAATTAAGAGGAAGCGGATCACTAACCGACATTATGATGTAAGTGTTTTATTATAGCAACCAATGCCATGGTGGTCAACGTTTGACTTAATTTTATAACCCTACTCTTAACATTCTATAACTTGTTATTGGTGAAATTTATTGCACTGAAAAACACAATGCTATATATATCAATGGCAATTCAAACATAATTGATAATATAACGTTGGCAAAGAAAAATCGAAATATATGCATTATCCCCGCAAAAACAGCCAAAATCGATAGAGCAAGTAACCCCGACTGAGCAAAACAATACTGCTTATCATAGTATCAATGGCGGTTGTCTGAGAATGCAATGTCGGGGCTATTTCAGATAATTAGGTTTCTGTTCATCCAGACCAGAAGTCAAGATGGCTGTTTCTCGCGAATAACCTAATTAGAGCGTATATAGGCTTGGCTCAAAATAGATGTTCAAAATAGTTGCTCAAAATGCTGCTATACATGATGTTTGACGACCTATTCTTAATATAAATAAAAATATTTTTTGCGCAAGAACTTTATTTGGAGATTTTTTACCACAAATCAAAATGCTTTAAAGACGCAAACATAATTTTGACAATAGATGACCTAATTCTTTAGCACATCCATATCAGTTTTTGTCCTTGAAACCAAAACTTCCAAGTGTCAAATTACATATGACATACTTGCCTCTGAGACAAGATAAATCAAGGTCATAACACATCTTAAACTAAGTGAACATTTTGTTAATATGTTTCTTATTCATTTGAACAAATACAACAAAAATAAAGACATTTTATGAGTTTCAAAGTCCTTACCATTATCATAATATAAACTCTCTGAGCTAATACTGCACTCCATCATTCTCTCCTTATATTTATAAGTCACACTCTAGCAAAACCAATACTTAGTCCTCTGAAGTAATATCCAGGCCAAAATCCAAAATCACAACAACAATGTCATTTTAATCCATATGCTTCCTTGTATCTTTTCAACGAAACTCAAATCGATGATTCTGTCATATCATCCACACCATATTGTGATATTTCTATATCCAGCCGCCTGTGAGTCACAGAATACTCCTCATATCATCAATCGCGACGACAGGCAAAGCAAAATTACAGCCCTCCACAAAAACTAAAAAAGAGCAAAAACCCACACGACGGTGGCAGTGGGACCCAGAATCGATTCTGCCTGGTGCTGCTGCAAATATGGCTCCCACAATCACTCAATGTCTAATGAGTCCTCTCCACTCGTGTCTCACTATGTTCAGTGATTGTGCCCTTATGGTCTAATGCAGCCCCAGTGATATTGAGAACCCCGCTTTTTCAAAGTAGGAGGGCTTGCAAGTGCAATGATTTCGTGATAACTGCACTGTGGCTGTATTAGGGTATTGCACTGGAATTTTATTGCATTGTGAAATATCCTGATAAGGAGGAATTGTAACAAATATCCGTTGAGTTATAGACCATTCACGGCCACAGAGCTAGAAATCTATTGATTTCTCGTTTATCTCCAATGAACTGATGCAATATCGCATCTCACAGTCTGTTTCAAACGAAAACGAGGAATTTTCTGTTTCACACAACAAATGTTTATGTTTATTGAACTCTGAACGAGCTGCAGTTCGTTCAATGCCACGTTTAGATTTAAAACAAATCCGGAAGCTTTACATTTTATGTTTTGAATGCAGAGTTCAAGATTAACATATTCAGTCAAAATGTAGTTACAATATCCTAGATGATACATAGATGCATGTCTAACAATTGCTTTACGCTTACAATAACATGACCACTAGCCAATAACCAGTGGTCAGTCTTCATAATAAATACAAACAACAAACAACGAACAACTGTCTATGCATTCAAGAACTAGACAAAATTAAGTGAGATATACAGGAGAGCTGTATTTTGTTCAGTTTTTGCCTCAAGCATCCTTTTGCAGTTGGCTGTCTAAGTTCAAACATGCACTATCGTATTCTGTAGGTTATGTATGGCTTTATTTGATAAAACACGCAGACATCTGATTACACTTAGGTCTCTTCAGTTTGCTAGTATATGCAATTGCTTTTATTTTGCTTTTTATGCTATACAATGATCACCCACAGGTTTTTATGCACTATTTCATAAATCATGCTGGTATAGTGATTTATCCTTCATAACGTAACTTATTTTCAAAATCCAAATCATTGCGATTCGCCTTTCGAATTGTCATATTCAGATGATCGATGAAATTTATTGATTAGATACGATGATGAAATCTTTATAAATGAACAGCTTTTAATCGATACTTGAATCAATAAAGTTTACATCCTCTCATGATTTATCAACTGCATTGTTTTGCTTATGGTCTCTTTTCTTTTCAGCCCTGCACCCATTGATTTCTTGGCGGTTATGATGAAACGGGTGACTTCTTGGTATGTGTCTAATCTTATATGTGGTGGGTTTAATGAATTATAAAAATGATTTATTTAGGAAACTGAAAGGGCTCAACAAATTTTGAATTTATAATATTTAATGATATAATTGCATTAAAGCTTGGAGATTCCTGTTTAAGTTCGTTTGCAGGCGCGGATCCAGAACATATTGAACCTTTGGGCGCAAACA
>LQRL01135192.1:4489-14505 GCA_001703475.1 Hydroides elegans | reverse complement strand
CAACGTCTTTCTCAAAACGACTTTCTCACAACGTCTTTCCCACAACGTCTTTCTAACAACGTCTTAAAACAGCGTCTTTTTCACAATGTCTCTTTACAACATCTTTCTCACAACGTATTTCTTACAACGTCTTTCTCACAACGAATTTCTCTCAACGTCTTTGCCACAAATTTTTTCTCACGACATCTTTCTAAAAACGACTTCCTCGCAATGTCTTTCATGCAACGTCCTCTCACAAAGTTGTTCTCAAAAGGACTGCACCACAACGTCTTTTTCATTACGCCTATATCACAACGTCTTTCCCACAACGTCTTTCATGCAACGTCATCTCACAACGACTTTCTTACAACGTCTTTCTTAAAACGTCTATCTCACAAAGCCGTTCTCATGACGTCTATCTCACAACGTCTTTCTCACAACGTATTTCTCACTATGTCTTTCTTGCAACATCTTTCTAACAAAGACTTTCTCACAGCGTCTCTCCCACAACGTCTTTCTTACAACGTCTTTCTCATAACAAATTTCTAACAATGTCTTTCCCACATTGTCTTTTTCACAACGTCTTTCTCATAACGTCTATCCCACAACGTCTTTCTCACAACGTCTTTCTTACAACGTCTGTCTTACAACGTCTTTCTCACAACGAATTTCTTAAGTCTTTCCCACAACGTCTTTCTCACGTCTTTCTTTATAACGACTTTCTCACAATGTCTCTTTCACAACGTCGTTCTCACAACGTTTTCATCACACCTATTCATTTTGAATATTTGTGGTCGATCGACATGAAACCCTGACAGGCACAGCTTCAATATTTGGCTGTTATGTAAAGAAGAGCTGTAGCTTAATTCATCTAAAGCTGGTTCCATCATTGAAGCAAATTGGAGACGGATCGACATGAAACTATGATGAGATTGAATTTGTGCTTCACAACTTTGCTAAGTCAGGGCAAATTGTGACTATCATCCAAATACACACATATTTAAATATGAAATGTTTGCCATTTTTCAAAGGCTCAGGAATCGACAATTTTCAACCGATCGATATGAAACCTTGACGAGGCACACCTTCAGATATTGGTTTATACGTGTATACAATTTGAAAGTTCTAGCTCAACTCCTTCATACCGAACTCGCGTGCACAAAGTGCTTGGCACCTGAAAAAAAAGTAAAAAAACGACAATTTTTAAAGTGCTCCAGAATCGACAATTTTCAACTGATCGAGATGAAACCTTGACGAGGCACAACTTCAGATATTGGTTTATACGTGTATATAATTTGAAAGCTCTAGCTCAATCGCTTCAGACCAAACTCGCCTGCACAAAGTGCTTGACATATGAAAAAAAAGTTTAAAATCGCCAATTTTTAAAGTGCTCCAGAATCGACAATTTTCAACCGATCGAGATAAAACTATGACGAGGCACGACTTCAGACCTTGGTCTATACGTGTATAAAATTTAAAAGCTCTAGCCCAATTTCTTCAGACCAAACTCGCGTGCACAAAGTGCTTGGCATATGAAAAAAGTTAAAAATCGACAATTTTTAAAGTGCTCCAGAATCGACAATTTTCAACCGATCGAGATGAAACCTTGACGAGGCACGACTTCAGACCTTGGTTTATCTGTTTGTAACATTTCAAAGCTCTAGCTTAATTCCTTCATACCTAACTCGCGTGCACAAACTACCCTATGTCAAGGGGGACGGACAGACAGACGGACAGACAGACAGACAAGCTCAACCCAATATCCCTCCGTTTCACGGGGGATAATAAATCTTTCGGTTGTCAATACATCTTTCTAATGACGTAATTAAATTCTCGTCTTTGCATGGGGCCGATAGCTAAGAACCTTGTACGATCCATAAATGAACCATTATTATAACAACAGAGCGACATGCATTGCAAAACAAGTGTAGCAACTTAAAAAAAAAACATGTATTTCGCAACAGAACTTCAAGAAAACTTGAGTATCCCTGTCGGGACGCCCTTAAGATACACACATGCTTAGGTCACACTTTTTGAGGACACAACCACCCTAAGTGCACAACTTCAAAGCTCTTTTCGTGTCGTTAAAAGATAGTCTCAATAATGGTTTCTAGTGTCTGAATTGTCCCATTACACTCGAATAAACCCCTGTTTTATCGCTACTACAAGAAAACTTGAGCGTGAAAAAAGCTGATAATTAAATTATAGTTGTAGGTGCGTTGTCATAATCAATTAGTCATTTCTTGACACGTTAGCTTTTTTGTTGATCTGGATGTGCTATAAAATAATATTGGTTCATTAAAACTTTATGGGGAGTGACAAGTTTAAGTAAAGTTGAGTATGAGATGACTATAAGTCGAGTATTTGAACAGATTTACTAAGATGTTGAAAAATGCATTGGTTACATGGTGTGATAACAATGCAAAAGAAGTTACTTGCTCGATCTAAGTTGGAAGTCTTTCTAGTTCTCTCAAAATCTTTGAATCGTTATCCGGCACACTACATGTACATGTATATAGTTCAAATTACATAAATTTCAAATTATTTATGTTCAAATTCACCGTATTTACCATTGCTGTTGGGCCTAGCTGGTTTGATGAGTGGTTAACCGATTCGCTTATATTTTGTAGCGAGGAACGAGGGTCAATCCTGCATCCGGTTCCTCATTAGTCAAATTTAAATATATATATATTATTATTAAACTTATTTGAAAAATATTGGCCATTTTATGAAGATATGGAGGCAGCATATCCTTACTTTCAGATTTTTCCAAATTGTTGATATCAAGATGTATTTTACGTGTACACAATAGTTAATAAAATGGGAGCAATTAATAGAGTTTATTTATTCTAAAACCTTATGTTTTTGGGGTCAAACAACATGTTTATCAAAATTGTTATATTACAAATAAAACTTGTGTTATCTCTGCTAATTATTTTGCGTGGATAGATCATGTTAATCTTGCGCTGAATAAAGGAGTCTCATTACTATAGTCGCCCCGCGCCATAAATTGTCTCTTGTTATGCGTCCCACAATAAACCATTCAGTATTAAGTGTCTAATCTGTTCTTTTGGCCCGATGAATTAGCTATATTTAAGAGAGACGTCGATCCCGGTTTCACGCAGTTAGCTGGTTTCCTTCTAGACACTCATCTTAAGCACATTGGGTGATAGGCAATGTGTTAATAAATTATTCTATTGCCGCCACTAGATCACAGTTGTGCATTTAATATTGTGGTGGCACTTTTATGGACTGAAATTAATTACCGAGTGGGAAAAGGCTGAAAAAGGATTTTCTGGGTCAAGAATATAATCTTGACACTTTGTGACAATTCAAATTTGTACAACGACATGCAGTGATCTTATTTTCCCTATTACTTTGGATACCTTAAGTAAATCTGAAGAGTTGAATCTGCAACTCATCAAACGTATGTACAATATTTCACAAATAATAAGTATACATTTTAGTTTATATACATTAGTATATTTGTTTTCTTCGATTGTTTTCTTTGAATATGATTTAAATAAATAGTCTTTGTTTAAAATATATTTTTTTAACAAAGTATAGCTAAAACATGATTTAAGTTCGTCACATTATAGCGATGATATATGATATTCAATAAACGTTCATGCAAAACCGGCGTAATATTGATGTCGCGCCGATTTGCGATATTAGCTTAACACCGGTCATCTATTTTATAATACCTGTATTTCAGATGGGTCGACGAGACAGCGAGGGTAAACGCTCGGAATGGATGATCGAATCGGGCGACTGGGAGAAACTCTACGCGGCCTTCCTCAAAGCCAAAGAAAAGAACAACGCTCTCGACGTTCGATTGGAACGCAAACTGAGCGCACTCGACGGCGCAAAACGTCACGTGGATGGAGTCATGTTCAACGATATATTCGAACAGAAACAGTTGGTGTTTAAATATAAGTGTGAAGTGCGCGATTTGAAGCGGCAAGCTCTTAAAAAGCAGAATGAGTTTGCGAAACAGCGTCAGACATCACGATTGCGAGCGAGCAATGGGTTACATCAATCAAAAGAATTCCGCTCGAGCAACGAAGCTTTGAATCCTTCTCGCGAAAGAACATTCGTTACGCAAATCAGCCAAACCCAATTTCCGAATCTCGACAAAAATGGAGGCAAAACGACGGAAAACATCAAAATGGCCGATCACGAAAGAGCCATCTCACAATCCGCGCGACCCGCGCAATCTACCCAACACTTCCGGTTTAATACCCGAGGAAGCAACACAAGCAGAAGAGAATCTGTTACTAATAACACACCAAAATTCCCATCTGTAGCCCATAGCAACAACAACAAAATGAAACGAAGCAGCACGGAACCGAATTTAACCCAACAACCGGAAGTGAATCAAAACCAGGAAGAAGAAGCGAAGAAACTGGATATCGTCGTGGCCGAATATTGGGTCGGCGATCCGGTCGCAATTCGTTCGGTACGACGCCCCCGGCTGAACCCCAACGAAATGTCGGACCATTCGCAGACCTATGGAGAAGCAAGGAAATTAATGGTCAACATGCCCAAATATCCGTCTTGTAGCCGCAATTGTAATCGTCCAGGGGCTGAATTAGAGTCGATGGTGACGGATGTGAGTACACTGCCGAAAATACCCATGCCTAATTTAAACAAAGAACTGCGTAGACTCAATGTATCAAACGATCGTCTGTCGAGGAATCTTTCTTCGTCGCACGCGAGTCTGACCGTGCTCGACCTGTTAGAACAGCAAAAGAAGTCGTCATCGAACGAGGACAAATCGCAAGACACGATCATAGAGACGGTTGCTAAGGAACAGGACACGCATGCGCAAAGATCGACGGCGCAGCAAAAAATGAATGCAGTTGAAATGGAATCACCGCAACAATTTCGCCTCACTAGAAACGAGGCCATGATTGTTGAAGATATGACGGATATCGAAACTGAACACAATCAAGAGAAAGAATCCCCGAAACTACCGAGAATCTATAGTAAACCGTCTCAAAAACGCGTCAAAGTTAGCGATACTTCTATGAGTAAAGAAACCTCGAATTCGATGAGTTTTAAAAGCAGTGGTCGTAACAGCAGAAGCAGCTCGGTCAAATCGCCTTCGAAATTATCCATCAAATCGCGGCCCGGTCTCAGCGGCCCCGGTGGCGCCACATTCGGCTCCTCAGCCCCGCGCCCGGCCTCTCTTACAGTAGAGGAGATCATCGCGGCCAATAAGAACGCGTCATTGCACGCCGCCGCGCCAATCGACGTATTGGCACGTGTTCAACAGGGCGATATTAAGGTGAAATCGCTGACTCAGACCAATCGGCGGATTAATCAAATGATGGAGGAGAGTGAGCATAGGAGTATCACTGAGAGGACTGATATGGTGACGGTGGATAAGAAGAATCGCTTTAAATCGCATACAGTGAAAGAGGCGATTCGTTATTCGCCCACTAAAGTTGCCATTCGCCCTCCACCCACCGCGACCGTAGCCAGCTAAGCGTAGGCGAAAATAAATCATTACTTTTCTATGCAGTATTAAAGAATGCATTTCGATTTTCCATTTATATTATATAACACCCCTACAAAAATAAGAGGATACTTTGTCAATTACAAAAGTGATCGATTGTGTTGTTTCTGTATTTTATTTGTTACGGGTTAGTAAACGAATTTTAACTGCTCTATTGTTACATGTATTTGCTATTCATGAATATTTCGCTACAGAATTGATAACCTTGCGTATGCGGAAGTCTTGATAAAGTTGATTAACGACATCAGTTAATTAAGTGTCTGTTATCGGTCTTGGAATTCTGTAGAATATATGTGTGTGGGATTACTAGTGCTATTCTTTGAAATATATATACTGTTGTTACAAGGTAAGAATATATAATGACTTTTATGTTTATATAATTCTAAGAACATATATGCTATATGTCATTATACACCATTGTCCACCACTAAATGATTAGTGTATTATCGAAAAGGGAATAATTAATGTTATAATACATAAAATATTTTCACGTTTTGTGACCTGACAAGGGTGAATAAAAGGGAAAGTATGTGAAATCCATTTCTATCCCAAGAGATTTCGGTGCCTCAACAATAAACGTGTGTTTTGATACTCTTTTATAATCAAATAATATAATTATCGTTTTGTTAAGCAGTCTATAGGCTGTACGTATCATAATAACCAGATTACCATATTCTGATCAGGTTATAGTTCAATGTGTAGTTTCATGCAAATCTTAATCTTGTATTTGTCGAAAGTGTTCTGAGTAAGCGAGTTTTGACGATGGAAATTATTATTCATTGGCAAGACCTAAACAACCTCTATAATATTATTTTAAGTAGGCCGAAACGAAAATTACATGTTCTCCCTTTCCGACTACCGGTACTTTAATATTGATGAAAATAATAAAATTGCAATATATAAAAAATGTAAAATTTCATTTATTTTTAATATGCCTAGACTCTAACAATTATTAAAACCTAATAGTAATATCAACAAAACCAAAATAACATAAATAGCACCTTTACCATTGGTTAAAAGAATATTTGGCTTAGTTTATTGAAACAAATGATACACAGTCACTAAATATGTAAAAGTACATATATCTATATATAAGAGAAGAAAGGTATGAATTATCACTATGGTTTATTAGAATTACAGTAGAACCTAAATGCAGCAAAAGAAGAAACTCTCCACTAAATCTTTTTACCCTATTATGAAAATCATGCCATATATGTCCAACATTTTTATACATTTATAAACCTTAGTATCTCCTCTATACATATGTGAAATTTGGGTTTTCTGAGTACATTGGTATGGAAATTATCATGGATCAAGCAACAGTGGTGTCACTTTCAAAAACTACAAAATTTCCCATGCCATCGTCAATGTCTTAAGACTTTAGGCACTCTAAACATGCGGTCGACGCTATGTCCTTATATGGCACATGTGTGTTGGGTGCTTGTGGGACTTAGGTTTTTCGGCTATGAATGATGATTTTTGCAGTTTTTGAAAGTGACACCACTGTTGCTTGATCCATTATAATTTCCATACCAATGTACTCAGAAAACCCAAATTTCACATATGTATAGAGGAGATACTAAGGTTTATAACGGTATAAAAATGTTGGACATATATGGCATGATTTTCATAATAGGGTAAAAAGATTTAGTGGAGAGTTTCTTCTTTTTCTGCATTTAGTTAAACCGAACACCTCGGAACCGGTCAAAACTGTTTAGTTTAGCCAATTTTCCGTTTCACCAATAACATTTATAAAGAAAATATATATAGACTGGGCCCTCAACATTTATTCGGTTAAAGCAATAATTCGGTTTAACCGTATTCGGTTTAACGAGAGTCAAATGTATATCACTTGGTACGTTAAGAAATTGTAGCTAACCCAGTTAATATATCAAATAAACTTATTATTTTACATATTACTTGCACATACATGGTTAATAACTTAAGTCTTAACACCGACCACTTACAAATCTTCCAATGTGGTCTTTCAATGCCATGATAAAAAGTATCGATTGAACAAAGTCTATTGATATAATAATATTGAGCTCTTCAACAGCAGTAAGACAGGGATGGAAATAAGATAATTTTCACACTCGCCAGACTGGAGATTGAGTCAAATTTCACACTCGCCAGCGAAGATTTACACTCGCCAGAAGGTGAAAATATGAAAAACCGCTTAAATATGAGCTCCCTAATTAGGTTTGCATATGGACAAAGTTATTTCTAAGAAAAATTTAGCGAGCGCCGAAGGCCCGAGCCGCATCTTTTCAGTGAATAATTTAAATTCTTACGATTTAATCAACAATTTTTGGAAAATTGTGTTTTTGACGGTAAATTTTACACTTAGCGTTATTTCCACACCTGAGTAAGATAATATTTATTAATTCTTTAAATACACATTAAAGTTTGTCATGAATACGATATGCAATACAATTATACATAATTTATTCATATTAGAATATGGAGCAAAGTAAATCCATGTAAAAGTGCGTACAAATGTAAATCATCGGTAGTCAATATATACCGTAGTACATGTATTGAGATTTGGTTCTAAGCAAGACAACCATAAACCTTAAAATGCTGAATCACATAGAATAAAATTGCATAGTCAAAACCAACAACAGCAAAATATAATAATATCAGATCAAGGTGAAATATACCAAACAACAAATAAAAGATCAACCAAAATGCAAAAATAATATTGAAAATGAAGCTGTAAGCATGCCTGAAAATAAACGATCCCTTTTTAACCAGTGGGCAAACAAATGCATAACAACAAATAAAATATAAATATATGGATATTATAATCCATAACACAGCAAAAGAAAATTCTAAACCCAAACCACGATTTTAATTTGTTACATAAATGATAAAGTAAACAAATTATAAACCTATATTTCTGGCAAAAATGAGAATGACCTTTTAGAACAGGGTAAACTTAATATACAAAACAGTATCGCGAGGGCAACGAAAAAATTAAAAAAAAACGATTCGCTATACAACCTGCAGGAACATAATATCTAAGTAATGTCGCCATTATAAATAGATCAAGCGCTTAACCGCCCATCATTTAATAATATATTATAGGTTGAAAATATTGAACTCCATGAATACACTGAGTGGTTTCTGAACACTGCTTATTCTAAATTATTTCTGAATTCTACAACATAAAATTAACTGTATAGCTTTTAGGTATGTTATCATCTAAGATATGTAAAATATACTATGTATATTAGTTAAAACCTGTACAAATATCCATATATTGAGGTAAAAACATATCCTGTATGGTCCCATTGTAAATGCTAATACGAATCTGTAAACCAGTAATTCTATGAATTTCACCTAATTCAGTTGATAAAATGTTAGATATTTAGGGCTCAAAAATAGTGACAAAACTCGTTTTCACAAAATAGCTACCTTTTGACTTATAATATAGCAACCATCATTACATAGCCAATATCAACCTAATCGATGGGAACAATTTTCGGTGCCGCATGTCCATAACTCGATATCGACTCCATATCATCCCCACTATTATACTTCATAAAATAACTTCGACTCGACGAATAAACACACAACGTCACCGCATTCAACACAAACGCCCGCATTAGTACAGCAGGCAACCCTCTATAGAACACCCTCACCCCATCCCCACCCCATACCTCCTTCAACACACCCACCATCCCATCCATATACCGCGGCCTACTCATACTATCCGCCTGTATGCGACTCTTGACATAATCCATCGGCAAATTCGTCGCCCATGACAACGCGCCCGCGATACCACCCGTTAGTAACAACACACTCACAGGGCAATGACCTGGGCCATCCGGGTGGAACTGGCGACACAAGTATTCGTATGAGGTCATGTAGGTGGCGAACCCAGAGATGTCACGAAGGATGCAAGGGGTTAAACCGCGGAAGCAGGCAAGTAGGCCGTGGCGAGAATGGATGGATTTGAGGCAGTGTAGGGGGCCTCGGAAGTGGCGCTGTTGCTTTTGTTTCTCTGAAAGGAAATAGCCGGTGATATTGAAGATTTCGATATTTTATTTTAAAAAATAACGTCTTAGGATTGTTTACATAGGTATACGAGGTTCCAGAGTTTCCGCTAGTAAGCATGAGCATATTACAGAAATCAGTTTACAAATATGAATTCAGAGGTTCTAGAGAAGTTACAAAGTCTGCTTTATAGGGTCAGGTCGGGGCGCTCCTATATCTGTATTATATTTTACCTCGCGAGTCGGTTATGTGTCATTCAACACAATAGACGACAAGATGTTGGTATTTGTATATAACTTCATGTCAAGCGGACACCACTTACCTGTTTGGCCTTGCAGTTTAATTTTCACCAACTCAACGGGTGTTCCGATCACAGCGTGTACAGCGCCACCAAAAGCACCCGCCATGGCGATATTGCCGTAATGCACTGGTTTGCCTCGCTCCTCTGCTATCTGAAAGTTAAACGGGCGGTGCTGATTCGAACGTGTAGTTTTATGTGCGATCATAGCGTATCACT
>LQRL01135187.1:0-12805 GCA_001703475.1 Hydroides elegans | reverse complement strand
GAGGTTTGTGAGGGGGGGGGGGGGTGCGGGGATGGCGTGGGTATTGAAGCGTGATCGGGTGGTGCGATGGAGCGGGAGAGTCCTCACAACTTCATCCTCCGTTTCGATATGGATCTCAAATGACGAACCTTGATAAGAATGATAAGACTGATGGTATAAAAAGATAATCCATCCCAACCAATATGATGGCATTTATGAGCAAACGTGTTGTGTATACGAAAGAGACGTTTTAGTCGACACAGATTCGAAACGATCACAAATGAAGAACTAGAATGATAAGTCTGAGGGGAGAGAAACAAATAACTCTGGAATATATAGTTGCATTCCTGTTGGGGAATAATGAAATCCACCATATTGTGCGATTTTTTTTCATTTTATAAATGCGTAATGCGGTTAATATAATATTAGTAAATGTTAAAGGCATACGTTGACATTCAGTCAAACTGAAAGCGAATCATCTGTTACCGCAAATATACATTTTGACCATCGTCAAAGATTGTTCACGTGCAAGTTTAGAAAAAGTTTTGAGGCTTTGTGATAAATTGTTTCATTTAAAAACGTTCGTAAGTAGCTGGCTCGAGGCAGAGGTTTCCGAATTTTGAAACAAAAATGCTGAATACAAGTATTCTTTTGTATCAAGAATAAATTGTGATTTCAAAATTAGCAACAATGCCATTTTATATATCTTGCAACCATTCTATGCTCTGTTTACTAAAAGGCTTATTTTACTAAAATAAACATAGTATTAGATATAATATAACCTATACCAAATTATAACTTCAAATGGATTTTTGAAGGCCTTAATTGTTGTACTTTTATTATAGTTACTCGCCTTTATTGGTGCAAAGAAACATATAATTGCATGATTATTACTGTGCCTCATTTCAAATATAATTCCAAATACAATAATGAATGCCTATAAATAGTTTCTGTTAGCGTCCTACATAATTATATAATAGTTATTGTTGTACTTTTATTATAGTTACTCGCCTTTTTTGGTGCTAAGAAACATATAATTGTATAATTCAATGACTATAAATAGTTTTCGGTGAGCTTCCTACATAATTAGTGCTTTAATTGTTGTACTTTTATTATAGTTTCTCGCTTTATTGGTGCTAAGAAACATGTAATTGTATAATTGTTATTGTGCCTCATCTTAAATTTGTACCACGATACTATACCTAATACCGAAAAATGTTTCGAAGTAAAATAATGAGTGTTTGAAGCAAAATGACATTGAATGGTTTTGAGTGTAATTTGGTTGTTAATAATTGAAGATGGTGTAAATAAAGCTATCAAATGCCATGTCTGACTTGGTATAATAGTTATTTTTTTATCATTTTGTCACTCTCTTTTTCACACGTATACTGTGTAGTTTAGCGCCTTAGATTTGGGATGCTGTTGCAAAGTTGGATGGAGCAAAAATGAAGTACAAGCCTACTCTTTTAAGAAGCGTGTTATATAAATAATCCTTGTTCTGAATTAAGAACAATGCGAATTGTGAAGTAAAAGGACAAACATGTGTTTTATATAATGTGACGATATTTTGTAATTATAAACAAAAGGGTTTAAATAAAAAGAATCAAAGGTAGAAACTACAGTAATCAATGTCGAATAGAACATCATCATTTACAGAATAAAACAACGTTCGCATAGTCTTTTTGGCTTTCTTTAATAATTGGACAATCAAATTATAAGTTATAACCTTTTAACCTGAATAAATATGTTTTACTGTACACTGTGTACTTGATCCGGATTTTTAACAATGAGCAATTAAGACTGAATTCATATTGATCTGACATTCAGATCCATTATTTTTTTCTGTTGACGGCTCACACAATTCAACTTTTCATGCATTATCGAGAGCTATCGAATATTTAAACGTGTAAACCTCACGATGCACACACGGATAGAGCAAAACTTATAAAGCCACCTGACTATCACCAGGCGGGCCAACAAGTAGAAAATCATCAAAATTATAAACGAATAAATATAATAACCACTATGAGCATATATTTGCAAATTTAGAATTAGTCTACTGTTTCTTTATTTCAAAAACATTGATGTGCCTTGATTATCGCTTAATAAAATATATTTTACAGGAAACATCTTTATCAACATATTATAATCAGTAGCGATTCGACTCGTTATTTTCTAAATTCATACTGGCCATTCTCGCAAAATTTGGTTTAAAACCGATTAAGGTTCGACAAGATACTGAACCTGTTTTATGATTACTTAGTACTAAATAAATATATATTAATGTTAGCGACAAGCGCGTGTTCCTATGAAACAAAATACATATATATATATATATATAATATTGCACTCACTGGCTTGTCTCATGTATGCGTCCGCATCATTGCATCACTTCCCCCATGTAATGTTTCTTTTTCACGTGAGCATCAAGCGCGCCTTTCTGTGAATATGCACGATCACACAGTTTACATACAAAGGGCTTTTCTCCGGTATGGGTCCTGATATGGCGTCCACAATCCTCGGGTGTCATAAAGCCTTTGCCACACTCCGGGCATTTATAGGGCCGCTCCCCCGTATGTGTAAAGAGATGTGTACGTAAGTTGGACGATCTCCTGAACAGTTTGCCGCAATACTCGCATAGATACAGGAACGTGTTTGTATGTATTGTCATGTGTTCTCTGTAGCTTTGTTCGCCCTTAAGCATAAGGCCACAATCATCGCATTGATAATTCTTATTGCGTTTTGTTTCATGGCTGCCACAGACCATATATTCAGCAGCATGATCTGGATGTTTCTTCCTAATATGCTGTAGAAGGAACAAATAGGGCATGCCACATATAGGGCATTGCTCTGGTTTACGCTTATCTGCTTCACTACAATGTCTCTGGTCAGTTACAACGCCGTGTATTTTGCGCATATGTTCCCTCAACGACGCTTGTGTCGTGTATCGTTTATCACAGTCAGCGCAGGCATATGGCAAATACTCCGTTCTGTGCTCGGCTTCCATATGCTTAATAAGCGCACAGTTGCGGTCGAACGCATGCGAGCAGTAGCTACAAGGAAGCAGTTCCTCGACTTTGGGATTGAGCGAAAGATGGCGCTGGAGGTTCGCCTTGATGCGACACCACAGATCACAACTGGGACAGAGGTGTTGCGATTTTTTGTGCTTTTTCATATGGTAGCGGTACCGATCGCGCGTCGAAAAGCCAGTCTCTCCGCAAACTGGACACACACGTGCCTCGGTACTGCCATGGGTTCGTTCGCGATGCGCTTCTAGTTCTTCCCTAGTGTTGAATTTCACATGGCCAACACAAAAGCGACAAATGAACTCAGAATCCGATTTTTTGCGTCGCTTTTTCGGTGGTGTTTTAATATGCTTTCCATTAGTTGTCTTGCTTTGGGATACAGCTTCCGGCGTTTTGGCTTCGACATCAGTTTCTCCACTATAAGATTCGGTCTCAGAAACTGCTTCTAAGGTCCCGATAATACCCTTATTGTCACGATATTCATCTTCAGAGATGGTCTGTTTCATGTCGATAACTGGTTCACATTTTATGGTTGTACTTGAATCGCTTAATGAAGTATTGAGTTCCGTTTTTGCAACTGCTTCACATTTTAATTCAATATAGTCACTTTCTGAATCGGTGGTTTCTATAATCGGCTTTTTCTTAGATTTTACTTGGCGAGCTCTTTTCATGTTGAACAGTTTTCATTAACGGATATATCAATAGGCGGTTAGAAAAACTCAATCTTCTTGTCATGTGTGTTCATGTCATCGATGATAATAGAAGTCACTTTTAATGAGTTTATGGCTGCGTAAATTTGAATGTAGCTTCCGATGAATTTTGATAATATTATAATACATTTTATATAAATCTAGTTATTTGTTGTGTATTTCGAAAAGGATCACCATCTATAAACAGCACGTCTCCGTTTTCAATTAGGTTGTAAAATGTATGTTTCCGCTGAACCTAGTCGCATCTGACCTTGAGTTGCATCTGGAATAAAACAACAGATCACTTTAAGATAATTGCAAAAGTCAAGTTTTTTTTAATGTACACAAACACCAATCGGACATGTGAATCTTCGGGCAAGTGAATCTTCGGACATGTGGACATTCGGACATGTGTTAAGTCACCGGTCTGGGCTAAAGACTGCGGCTACGAGTACAAGGGTAGCGACCCGAGTCGGAAAGAACCTTTTTCTCGCAAAGTGAGGAAAACCGTATTTATCGCTTAGTGAAAAATATGACACTTCTTCCATAAATTCACAAGATGCAGTTTCATTAATATCTGCTAATACGTATAAGAAATAACATTTTGTAACATGATATTTTCGCTTTTTGTCATCGCTCACTTAGTGGGCGATAATATGGTTTGTTTACAAAATTGACCAATCAGAGCTTCTTTCCGACCCTGACGTACGAATTGAACCAGGAAGTTATTTTCAAAAAGATGTCTGTACTCATTAAAAAATAACTTTCCTCATTCTTGTTTCACATATTATGATTTAGTATCTATCCCTCTTCTGTTTGTCGTTCCATTTGTTTGTTGACATTGTTTTGTTTAAAAATATTGAAAGAAAAGCAAGATTTTCTTCCGAGATCGGTTTCCTGCCCTTGTAACGTTACGAGCGTAAGGTGCACTACTGCATTTGTATATAATACACATGTGTAGTAATGTGCAGTGTGCAAATATATCAATCACTCAAATACTTTTTCTGATTTAAAATATTAATTGAAGATTACTCAATACAAGTGCACAAGCGCCACTTCAGCCGCCAGGACAAAGTTAAAGTTTTGAAGTGAGTATTGGGCGATAATGGGGAAATCAATATAACCATGAGGGTGACCATCAAAATATATGTTAAACCGACAATATTAACTTATTAATATATAATCATGTCAAACTTACACAATTTATTATGAAATATTGCATCACTGGTCCAAAGAAAGTTCCAAATTCGAACGGTAGTCTAAACTGTGCTCAATCTAGCCGCGTACAGTTATTAAAATATTCGCGGGCATTCGTCAATATTTTTGCTTTGGATAACTACGATCTTAAGTTTAAAAGGATTTATTACATGTTTGTATGCATATTTCACAACAAATTTTAAGTACCTTGATATTTAATAGAAAAGTCCATTCAGGCATATAATACGTAAAAGAGAGGTTGTGCAGACATGGGAAATCCGTCGAAATATATTTATTTATTGTCTTCACTTTGATACATGCAACATAATAAAATTCTGACATGAATAAACATGAAGCACTTGAAACCATGACTACAAAGAGTGATATAGATGCGGGAGCACCCAACCACAAGTCGGCAGGCTACATATACAAATATAATGACATAATAAATTACATTTTAATAAAGTCTGGTGTATTCCAGTTGCTATCATACTTTGAATAAGATATCACATATGAGGCTAATACTGATGTTTTGCTTAAACTACTCTTTAGGCTATGCAAACATTTTAACGGTATTCCTAGAAGCTTAAAAAGAGTTTTAGACTAAAAGCACATTCTTTCATTCTTTGGTTAAGAGTCCCCTGCTGCTAACTTCTATGGTAATTAGTTCACACTTATAGCCTTTATCTGAAATGTCATTTACAAGGGCTGCATATCGGTTCTGTTTTCTAAGCCTGGCATCAGCCATACACGGTTCGAAAGAAACAGTTAATTCTAAAATAGCTAGTTTATTTTCTTGTTGGTTTACTAAAACTATATCTGGTCGTTGGGTCGTTTGAATGATTTCGGCCGGTATAGTTGAGTTCCCTCTGCATATTTTCCCGGGTAGGTCGGTGTAGATATCCCAAGCAGATGAATGTACATATGTTTCTAGAGCGTTCACGATGAGATTCAATACACTGTTATGTCGCCAGGTGTAGCGACCTTGATCCAGCATTCGGGGACAGTTATTAAGCGTGTGTAGGAGGGTTTCTTTTCCTCGACATAGATCACAGTTTGAGTTAGATTTTTTTCCCCCATTTGCATAGATTGCTGTTGGTAGGAAGAGTATCCAGTGCGGAATTGAGTAGGAACTTGACGGTACCTCGGAGTAGGTTGAATATAAATGACTTCCACGTCGGGTCTCCCTGTTCTTGTTCATATATCCTAAGAAAAAGCCCTTGTTGTATAAGGGATTTGAGATGATTATTCCACGATTCACTGATTTCAGACTTGATGGATTTGACCAGAGTCCTTTCAACTGTAGGGAGATTGTATGCTTTTGCGGGATCAAGGGTAGATTGGGCCGTTACTAAGGCGTTCTGCGAGAACATAGCAACGGAAAATTTGTTGGACCATTGGCGTTCGCGGTCTAGTTTGCTATCAAGAGCTTGATTTACGATATGATCGGCTTTTATTCGTGACGAGGCAAGCGCTGTTGCGTGGCATTGTAGGTATATCGCTTTCACTGAAGGAATATCCGTAAACTGGGGGATATGGAGTATATTTGGAGATGCAGATCTCGCCAGACCACACCACTTTTTGAGGTATCGGTTACACATCGAGTCAATTTTGTCTAGATTTGTCGCTGATAACTCATGTACAGTGAGCATAAAGCGACAGGAGGGTAGAACATACTGTTTGTACATTCGGGCTTTATATTCCCCGCGAATAAGGAGCGCGTCGATGCGATCGAGTTTCCCTTGAAGTTGATTGGAGATGTACTTATATGTTTCGTCTGGTTTGCCGTGGAATGTGATTTGGGAACCGAGGAATTTGTGGGGGTCGTTTTCTATGGTTTCGATCATATTTCCATCGAGGTTGAAGGTAGTCGGCGAGGGCTAACCGGAGGTAAGGGAACATGACCTGCATTTCGAAGGTTTAAGCTTGAGCTGCATAGAATTCATCCTTGATGATATTTCATTCATTAGTTTTTGGTGGGTGCGTTTATTTGTAGTACATAGATTGAAATCGTCGGCGAATGGGGTGTATATTATACGCGTTTTGTCGTTTAATGTGTATCCTTTTTCGTTGAACGAGTTTATTTTTTCTATAATAGGATTAAATGCAATCAAAAATATGATAGGGCTAAGGGGGTCCCCTTGGAACACGCCCTTTTGGAATGCGAATGATTCGGAAGTCCAGTCCTTGTTACACACTTTACCAGAGACAGACCTATATAAACCGGTGACGTATGCGATAATTTCAGAGGGGAACATAAACCTTTCAAGTCCCTTTACGATAAGGGAGTGGTGAACGCTGCCAAATGCATCTTCGAGATCGAAAAATGTCATATGTAGTGTTTTCCGTTTCGCCTTCGCATGGCGGATCATTTCTAAAAGCACTTGATTGTGTTCAATCGTTCCGTTTATGCGATTTATGAATGCCTTTTGGACGGTTTTATCTATAAAGCAGTTGGTCGTTAGGAAGGTGACTGCTCGTTGAGCGAGGATTTGATGGTAGATTTTACGGCACGTATTCGAGAGCGCTATCATGCGATAGTTCGACGGTACAGTATCATCCCCCTTTTTATATATTAGTTTGATATTACTATCGGTCCATTGCGATGGTGGGGGACATCCAGATTGGAGGATTTTGGTATAGAGAGTAGCTAGTACATGGTGTAGACAGGGTAGGCGTTTCATGATAACATATGATATACCGTCGGGTCCGGGAGACGAGGTGTTGCTACGCGAAGACAAAATCTGTTTTACGTCCTTAGGTCTGATTACTGACATGTTACACGGTACTTTTGCTTGATCAGCTGGTATATATGTAAACCAGTTAATATTAGTATCGACGAACGGTTGAGGAACTGTACCGTATTTGGGGACAAAGAATTTGTCGGCAGTGTCTTTAGAGAAATTAACCCCCTTTTGGGAGGCACCGAACGTACCATTACAAACGGATTTAGAAAATTTAAAAAAAAATCGTCTCTAAAACATTGTTCTTGATATGAAGCTGATTTCACTTTCACTTAAGAAGGACAAACAACTAACAAGCAATGTGATTAGATATATTCGGGAAATACAGGCTATTAGCATAACATATTTGATATCAGCCCAATCTCTCTATTGACTTCTTCGCAATGTGAATTGAAAAAATATCTAGGAAACAATGAAATCGATACGTCGAAAAAGTTATCTTCAATTGGAACGTAGTGTTGTCATGCCAGTAAGACATATGCATCGTGATCATCGATAAAATCCGCGAATATTTGAATATAGATTTTCAAATAAAAGTAACGTACTTGATCTTGTATTATCATAACACATGCTTAAAGTGTATGATTTTCAAAACTGCTAATTTTAAACGATACTATAATTACCATAAATTTTATATTCAGATTTTTTGTTAAGAACGTTATGACTTTGACTTTTGGCAAACAAAATATCTTGAGTATGGGTTATATCCTGCATAAATATTTTGTGTAAGAAATAGTGCATGATTTAACCTGATTTAAATCAAAGGGCACCTGAATATTGTGATCAAAATAATCGGGGTTAAGGTGCGACATTTAACAAAAGGGCATATCTTAGTACAATCTCTCGTATATAATGTAATCTTCGAAAATAAAATCAAGACACGATCTATCGTAAACGATCAATCGAAACAGCTCACCACGGTCTGAAAAATGAACAATGCTTCCGATTTGACATGCAGGGTCGTTTATAATAATCAGCACGATTTGAAGCTCTACATTTAAAATCGAGCATTATTGCCCTTGGTATATAGAGTCACATTATAATTTTATATGTAAAATTTATCTAAAAATACTAAGGGAGATTATAGCAAGCTGTGAAGAATGACCTTATTTGCCTGAATATGTGGTTGCAAAAAAACGTTGTTAAATGTGTTTTTTTTAATAATTTCTATCCATTTTAGAAAATGATATGTGAAAGCAGTAGCAAGGGTTCCCAACACACCAAAACTGTTGCATTATTGATTGTGGACCGCATTACAACAACTCTTATAAAATTCACTGGCCAAACCTCCTTGTCAAAAATTGTTGTATATTTAGCGGTGTATGTTAAATAATATACTTTGTAATGATTTTATACTTGATAGTTTTTTTTTCGCCGATAGTCAAAAAATAAGCATCCTCATGCCACATACATATACATTGGAATATCTATGGAAACAATTTTACTCGGCTTCATATAAAAATGTTAATTCTTAACGAGCGGTCATATCCAATTGAATCGGCATGATCTTAACAGGATAAGTTTCTATGAAAGTAACGACACCGGCCTCAGAGAACGCGAGATTGCATCCTTGATGTTGGGCAGGAACTAATGGCAGTTCCAGATAGGTCCAGGATTACAACCTTGATTAACATAGGTAGGTAATTTATGCTTATTCAGGCGGATTGTCTGGGAAATACATGGTTCGTCTAAAATCAGAATGACAAAAATAAATATTTTATTGTCTTTAGGTGATATATTAATTTATAGCCAATAAATTAAAAGATTATTTAAAAACACCATAACGTGTTCCTCACAAAAGGTGTTCCTTTTCAAAATTGATCTAACTACATACTTTCAAAAAATACCATCTAGCTGCAACAGTTTTGGGACCAGCTTTTAAAACTAACTAAATTGAAATGTAATTAAAATTAGGTATGGAATAAAGTAATTTTAATTTAGACTTCTCAAAAAAGGTGTTCCTCTACGTATTCTAGATACCTAGATGAACGCAATGAGGCCAACTAGATTTAGGAATATGAACACCTTTTTGTAAAAATTGCCTATTTAAATATGATGATTGATCGCATATTTCAGTTTATCAAGTTGTTTTATATTGAAATAAGCCTTTTTTAAATCGAGTCGATGGGTGCCCTCTATGTTTGTTTGTTGATTGCAGGATATAAACTAAATTCGTACCCTTCTAATGATGACTTCGTGCACCCTATGAAGTTATTATTTTGCCTTGTATATTTTACTTTTAATCCGTAATACTATGACAATACTTCATATGTTTTAGGAAAAGATGAGAATTTATTGCCCGCGGGAAGTGGAATGCGCAGACCGAAGGCGCATCCTGAGGTCTGCCCATTCCAATTCCCAAAGGCAATAAGTTCCTATTTTTTCCTAAAACATATGAAGTATTAGTTTTATTACATGTTTAAATCAAAGTATTTGTTCAAAATGTTATTCTTATTTAATCGAAAGATATTTGAAAGAAATTGTTATACATTTGCTTAAACCAAATCACGTATGTCTATTTGATGATGTCACTAATGTACTAACAAAAAAGTTCTCCATTTATCTGTAATGAAGCATTAACTTAACTTTGTAATATCAAATACGTTTCGTAGTACTTCCTCATATACGTGTTATCAATAACAAAAATGTTTTCAACGAGAATATATCAAACAAACGATTTACTTTTAAAATGCGTTCGCATATTGATTTATCGTATCATGGCGTTTCATCAATGAACAACACACGTGACGCACTATTGTAAATAATTTGTAGCAAAAACACGTGCTTTCTGTGTAACGTGTGTTATTTTTATGTATGACGCAACAACTGGAAAAATACAGGAAATTTATTGCCCTCCATTTTTCACTATATTTTATACCAACATAATCAGGCAGGCATGTAATAAAACCATATATTTATCTGGAACTACGAATTGAATCCCCCGCTCAATCGTGTGGCTTTTCAGATGAGTAGTGCTGAAGTAACCCACTGATGTTGTAATAGATCAATATGATTTTTATGTTTTTACATAATTCACATTCAAACATTAAAAACAAGTGTTTCATTATACAGAACAGGACAATATCGTTCATGCTTCGAGGCCGCTCACCAGTATTTTACCTCCAGGAAAAATACAGGTATAAGTCTAAATGTTTGTTTACTTTATGGGCAATGCTATCCCACAATTCCACAGATCGTCTGCTACTAAACGGTATGCTTTCGTTTTCGTTATTCGTAGCCTTCTTTTTTTACGTTATTAAAGCTAGATTAGGTATCAAAATATAAATTTAAACTTATTCGATATAGATTCATGGTATTTGTAAGTTTAACAAAAAGTGCCACATCCGATTATGCTCAAACAAAGAAAAGTTGTGAGCGATAATATAGTATTATAACCGCGAATGTTGTTGGCTAGTTCGTATCGCTTTAAAAATACTTCAATTTGGTTGCTGGCATCGGTGATAATTAAAAGAGGTTGTTGTATAGAGAATAAGCTTTAGATTCCAATTGCTACTAATTGCCATTCATTCGTAATAATGAAATTGCAATTCTTTTTAGTAGGAGTTTTTTTGATATTTGACATGAGCTTGAACGCTGTTGAGCAGTAGGATTAGGCGCTTATAACTTGGTTGTACGCTCGAATTTATAGGTCTTGTTATCTCCGTACCTAAATGTACGGGTGTGGGTGTCCCTTTGACCGTTTCTGGCGGATTCGGTAAAATTAGTAAATTTGACCAAAAATGCTCCACCAGCCATACATCCACCCTTTCGTGGAATGACGTGAGAATGTGGTATCGATATCGTGGTGTGGGTGTCCCTATAACCGTTTCTGGCAAATTCGGTAAAATTAGTAAATTTGACCAAAAATGCTCCACCAGCCATGCCTCCACCTTTTCGTCGAATGACGTGAAAATCTGGTGTCGATGATATTCAAAGGGTCCAATATTTAATTTTGTATGTATTTTGATCGCTCTGATGGATGCTACGAACGGAGTAAGACTGTCATACATATTGATGGTGACGCATTTCGATAGTTTTTATGGATGCTACAAATGTCTTTTTAGCTATACAATCGCGCGCATCAGCGTTCAACGATAAACTTTAAACGCAAAAACGATAAACGCAAAAACGATAAACGCAAAAAACGATAAACGCAAAAACGATAAACGATAACCGCATCAGCGTTCAATGATAAACTTTAAACGCAAAAACGATAAACGCTATGCACGAATCACTGTGAGTGCTTATCATAACAATTAAAACGTTAAACGATACACTCTAACCCCCAAAACGAAAAAAACGATAAATCTAATATTGCAAAGCGTGAAACGTTATATAATCGCGCGCATTTCTAACTCGACAACTAAACGCTAAACGATTAAACGATAAACGTTAAACGCAAAAACGATAAACGCTATGTACGAATCACTGTGAGTGCTTATCATAGCAACTAAAACGTTAAACGATACACGATAACCCCCAAAACGAAAAAACGATAAATCTAATATTGCAAAGCGTGTAACGTTATATAATCGCGCGCATTTCTAACTCGACAACTAAACGCTAAACGATTAAACGAAAAACGTTAAACGCAAAAACGATAAACGCTATGTACGATTCACTGTGAGTGCTTATCATACCAAATTTAACGTTAAACGATAAACTATGCACGATAAACGATAACCCCAAAAACGATAAACGTTAAACGATAATTCTGATATTACAAAGCGTTAAGCGTTAAACGTTTAACGATAAACAATAACCGATAAGAGTGTTCAAGAATATCGTTTTTGATCGCTTTGATTGATGCTACGCTATGTACGATTCACGTTATATATTTTGTATGTGTATAATCAGGGTGTAGCATAAGCTAGAATTCTGCCTCGGTAATTTTTCGAGGGTACATGTATTCGATATTGCCTCGGTATTTTTCGAGGGAACCTAAGTTCTGCCTCATTAGATCCGATTTTCTACCTTTTTTTTTCGAGGGTACCTCAATTCTGCCTCGGTAATCTTGATTTACCCTCAAAATTACCGAGGGTTTCGACCCTTATGCTACATCCTGCTGTGTTTGTATGTATTTTGATCGCTCTGATGGATGCTACGAACGGATTAAGACTGTCATTCATATTGATAGTTACGTATTTCGATAGTTGTTATGGATGCTACA
>LQRL01135181.1:27493-37544 GCA_001703475.1 Hydroides elegans | reverse complement strand
CCCCCCCCCCTTTATTTTGGGTGTGGCAGAACCCCCCCCCCCCCCATATTTATTTATGATTGGGCAAAACTCCCAACTTATTTAGGTTTGGGGAGTACCCCAATTTACAAATACTAATAGTTATTATAACACGCATGACAATTAAACAATTGTGCATCGATAGTTAAAAAAAGAACCAAAGACCTACTCAGGAAATCGTGTGTCATCGTAATTTCCATTTGCAATCGAAAACAAGACCATGGATGCGATAAACATCGGGATTCCAATTGTGATAAAAAGACAGAGGAACACAATTGCACAAGTTCCTGAAAAAAATGATCAAAACGTGTTCAGAAAGCTTTTCAAAAAGTATCAAATAAGTATGTGAATTATAAGTCAGTAAACGTTTTATTGCTATTTTGAAATTTTCCATTCTCCAATAATTCTGTATTTTATATATAAAAAAATGTGGCCAATAAGGGCCTTTTTAAAAAGAACATTTGGCAAAAAAACTATGTTTTAAGCTTACCTGATACCGCAGCTCCAACCATAGATCGATCCGACTCACTCGCACGTCCACTTGCCATGGTTGATTGGGTTTCTGAGAAATTGGATATAAAACGGTTTATATAAATTTTTCTAAACAGCTGGTAATTATAACCACATGCACTGTAGGATATGAATTTAAAAAAAACTGACGCTCCAGTTATGAAATAAAAAAATTTAATATAAACCTTCAATGCATCGCTGGTTGCATCCATATTGCTTGGATTCACAACAGAGATTCTATTTTTACACCATATTATATGACTTTAATTTATCATACAGTTTAGTAAACTTAGAACTGGACACCTGATAAAATAGATTTGGTTTGGTTTTGAAGCAGGTTTGAATTAGTTTTGAAGGTGGCTTAATATAATAACATTATTTATTGTCACCATGACCTCAAGTGGTTTGAAGGGAGGTTTAAAGGTTGGTTTGATCAATTGAACGCACCTTTAGTGAAATCGGCGGCTAATTGCTCAATTACTGTGCTATCTTTTAAAGTTATATAACTGAATTAAATAGTTAAATGTTAACAACAACAATGGACCATGGCGTCACGTAATTAAACATTACCCTTATACAGTAAAAACACAATATGTTAGAAATTCATTCTCACCTTGATAATTTTTGAATTGCAATATCCCGAAAGTTAATATTACATACAGATTAGAAATAAAATGCCGTAGATACACTTATAAGCTAAATGTTCCATCAAGTCTGAAAATTCAAATATCTTTTAACCTACGAACAAACTGTAATTTTACATTGCATGTGCATTGCATACATTTATATTTCACTACTGAATACACTGTTTGTAAAACTTTATTGCGCATTTAGTATTAGGCAACACTTGTTTCAACAAAACATGTTGACCCTGTTAAAATCGATGTCTCTCTGAGACTTAAATTGATTTCCTTGTCATGATTATAGCCCCCAATGATGCTTGTTTAGTCTGTCAAAAAGTTAAACCCCTCGTAATAAATACTATTACCATTAACATAAACAGTAAATCATACATGAATGCATCATAAATACGCGAGGTTAGCGGCATTGGGTAATGGGATGACGTAAATGATAAAAACAACATTTGAATAATCGTTAATAGACTTTTTACCTGGTTTTGTCTTGATATTGTTAGTTGTTGGTCCATGTTTGTACTACTAAATCCTTGATTTGATGGTTTATCTTTTAATTTGGCGTTGCTTGTCTCTTGACAAATTCTTATATTTAAGAAAAACCGGTTCTAAAAGGCTTAAGGTGAGTGCCTTACACAACTTGATTTTATTAAGTTAGTGCTTTACCATTAACAGATAAGATATATGTGTATATTGACGAAAATCATATATGGATATGGTATAACTTTAGAAATTAGAAAGATATAAAACTTCCAACAACATATAATTATATTTAAAAAAACATTGCAAAAGTTGGCGAATTAGGGATTCACTTTTCTATAGTATGATGTTTGAGATCTTAATGAGCGCTTTATTGTTTGTAATATATGTTTGCATATTACTGGTCTTTGACCGCATTATGATTTGACCAGTCTCACCAGCGATCGTTGCATGAATTAAAACTTAGATTCTATTTGTCTTCAAATCAATATAAATGGCGATAATAAAACCATTATATTCTATTTCCATTTCCCAGAGCGATCGTGGCCAAAAGAATTCATTATGCTTTGACTGACGTGTCCTTACCTGATATGTTGCTAAATATAAACGATGATGTTTAATATCTGTTTATTATATATTTAGACCAGTTGACTCTAGAGTCTATGGAAGAGTTAAGGTTGACCTTTCAATATGAAAATGCCAATTTGAAACCAATAAGAAACCAGTATTAGGGCCTGGCCACACGGAAAGCGTTTTCCGCCCCCCTAAAAACGAGGGTTCCACTTATTCCTAATGGGTACTTTAAAAAGCGTGAGGATGCGGTCATGGGGCTGCGGTAAATTTGTGCAAATCGAATATTAGGTATAGATATATAGTGAACTCAGGGGCATTGCGGAATTGCGTTTTTGCGTAATGTGTTCATCGGGGTTTAGGGTCAGCGGAATTCCAAATTAATTGGTATAACATAGAGCAATCAACAAACACGGAATCTGAATAGTTCTACGCTTTCTGCTTCTATGAATTAAAGTGCGGTCAGCGGGGTCTTGGCGTCTGCGTCTGCGGAATTGGATTGGTATCAAATATAATAAACCCAGCGGAATTCAAATTTGACGCAGGCCCCAAATCATGCGAAAAGTGTTCAGCGGGGATTTCGAGTCTGCGGAATTTTAAATTAAATGGTATGGAATAGAGAAATAAACCAACACTTAAACGGATTATCTCTGCGTCAACGTCTGCGGTTTTGGCGTCAGCGGTATATCCTAGGAAGTTTGCACACTTTTGAAATTTTACTTAATACAATTAACCCCTTCTTTTGCTCAAATGTATAATGTTTCAAATGTTTTTATGACATATCCTATAAAAAGTAATTAAATTGTGGAGTTTTGAGATGGAGTTCAACTTATGCTATTCTTTGCATAATTTAAGATTTGTGAAATAGCATGGGAGACGCCCAGTGATTGATAACATATTTCTGAGTCGTTAAGGTTTAAAATTCGTTTTTTTTTTATTCACGGAGGCGCTTCGGACACATGTGTTGTTAAACCCGATATTCTGACCATACAAAAATTATTTATCTACATTTCATTCACTTCATAGACTCTAATTTACACCGAACAAGAATCTAAACTTCTAAGGACATGTCCATATTGAAAACTTTTTCGATTTGACTAAACAAATCCTATCTTTCAGTGACCTGAAGGATTGTTATTGATATAGTAGGCTATAAGATAATCTATACACATATATGCTAGTATTTTAATGTGATACTGCTTTGTTTATTGATATTGTCTATCGAAATATTTCCTTTGTCAAGAATCATTTTCATGTTTGACTTGACATGCATGTTATCTAATTAGAACATGGCAACATTTAGTTCATACAAAAATAAAATGATCGGGATGATCCAAGAATAATCTGCTGTAAACGCTAAGACATGTATAGTTTCTATTATAACCAATAAAGAAACTAAATTTTAAATGGATTGAATTGCATAGATTATATGTTAAATAAGTAGAAAAAAAAAACGAAATACATCAACATGTAAGGAATAAATGGTATTTCACGCATGGAACAAATTACTTGCTGTGATTATGAACTTTATCTTGGGAATCATATATAAGTGACTGTCAATGGCTATCTCTGCTACAAATCGCAAACATATTCCGCTGGCAAGTGAACAGTCATTCCGCTTGTGACGCTGACGCCTAAAACCCGCTGACCGCACCTTTATGCGTAAACGAAATATACTGCGAAATCGCGAAATGTTGTCAATCACACACTTAAACAATAAAACATGTAAAATATGTATTGAAATATATATAATCTCGATGCTATTTCAGTCAACAAGACATATACATGCTATATATATATATAGAGTATAATTGAAAGTTTTGAATACATATCTGTACTCAATTTTAGACACAATATAACTTCATGCCTTTAAAATATTGCAAAGCGAATACAAATTCAAGGAATGACATGTTATATATTTATGTGCATTTTATTCCAAAGAAGCAAAGATATTTAATAACACGAATGAATTCGTATCAGCCATGATGGAACAGCTTCATATACGGGGATACATGTATGATAGATGCTACACTTCTTGAAAACATTCGAATTTGAAGCAAGACGTTCAACTTTTTAAATATAAGAATATATATATAAAATATAAGAACGTATTTGAGCCGTAGCCTATCTTATAAAAACAGAGTATATATCTGTTTAATTGTCATACACACAAACAAAAGAGAAATATATGTTTTAGGTACGTTAATGATTTTTCGCAGCGGTTTTTTTTTGTGTATATGATTTTCCGCGGCGGTTTTGATATTCATAACCACTAGTCTTGCGAAAATGCAAACTGGAAACATTTTATATTGACTTCCATATCGAAATCTCGTCGCAGTGAACAGGTAATGTTATTTTGTAAGCACAGCAAAGGCTTATTGGAATAACTACACAATTAAACCATATGAGAGAGTAGTTATGGATAGATTCGCTCCACTGACTTGGAATGTAGTGCTTTCCAAAATACATTCAAGTATAACATATGCACACAATTATACATGCATGTAGTTCTACTTTTATTTGAATTTGTAACAATTTTTTTTAAACAATATCACAATATTCTAAGCAAAATAACACGAACAAAACGATCCGAGCAGCATTTATTATCTAAGACTCGGTATATCATATATCAAAAGGGCTCCTATAAATTATTTTGAAAAGTAATATTAGATCACATATTCAATTTTTACTTTTATATCTTCATGATTGACATGTTTGGATTATTGAAATGCAATCAAAGAATCGTTTTATCAATATCGTTTATATTTATTACTACGTGTTATTAAAGTCGTCCTTGCGACGTTGTAAATATGGCCTAACCTTAATGTCGCAATATGACGTTGCAAGGACATTGTATCCTGGTCGGAACGAGATGCGACGTTACTAGGACCCCATTAAAATACCAACTTATGAATTAAACTTACTGTTAAATAGCATTGCGAATGCCCCTCGAAAAGTGAAAATTTTGATTTTGGACAATTTATAGTTTGAAAATTGTCGCTTTCAATTAGGAATAATATGGTTCAGTTGGATATCTATCATTTTAGAGAAAATGTTTATATATGATATAAATATAAAATATATTTTAGATTTTTAAATAAAAATGAGTGGGCAATTTAAATAGCGTCAAAAAATGACGTCCCTAAAACATTTATATAAGACGAAATGTGGACCACTTAAGGACGTCGCATTTAAGGTCTTAGCAGACGTCTTTCACTGAATGTCCTCTCGATGTGAAATATTGACGGCGAAGCGACGTCTGGAAAATTACGTCCGGCAAACTTTCACCTGGGCTCAATGTAGGACCCAAAACGGACGTGCGTGAATGACGTCAAACGGACGTGAAAAGGGCCACATTTGGCCGTTTGGGCTGTTTGCCCGAAAAGACCATAATATTTTGCGCTTTTATCGCAACGAGCGATAATTCTGTCGCTTCATGATTATCACAACTGTCATTATAATATCTGTCACGCCTTTGGTCATGGTTCCAGTTGGATAAGCATGCGCTGGCCCCGGCGACGGCACTTGCACAATATGAACATGTACTGTAGGTTGCTGTGTGAATTCCTGTGTGCTGCTCCACTATGTATATCACCTGGAAAAGGACATCAAACGGCATACATGTACATATGTTTTTATTGAAACATTCTTGAAAAAAAAACTATATTTAAGTATTGTGGCAGATAGGAAAACACTAAGAGAAAGACAATTTTCATTGAAAAACAAGGAAAGCAAGGAAATGCTAGACGTATCAACCACTTAATCACCGTAAATTCCAGATATGTATTTGCTTTGTATGTTAATATCTCAATGATTTCACTAGGCATATGCTTCAAATTTATACAGTTTATACATAAGCCATTTGTTAACGTTATTGACTTTTAAAATTTACATATTTTACATAATTTTGCATTGGTAATGTAAAATTTCAACACCAATAATTCACATTTATAATATTGCTTATTCCACTTTTTCGCCGGTGTGCTGTTTTCTGCAAGTGACCTTGTGTAAATGACATGTTAAGTGTCTTATTGACTTTTAGAGTCTATACATGTCAAGAGGTATACTTAACCTAATGCATTATCGTGAGAAGTTTACTTGATCTATTCTTTATTGCTAAGCTTTATTGGTCTTTCTTGTTATGTGGTTAATCGACCTCGTGCATTAAGGTGAGTAGTCCATTGGTCTAGATTCTATTATCATACTTTAATGAATAGACTCTTAGTACTGGATTCTGTCAAGGCAACGTTAACGCATGTGTCTTTTAATTTAAGGTGTGGTAGGGCTGCACCTAAGCGGTCGTTTTAGATGACACTCGCGTGTTTGATATAAATCTACACTGTGACGATGAAACACACATTTGCTTTTAAAAATCAAATAATTTGCGATCAAGCCTTCGGCGCTCGCATATAACATGAATATTTCCGAGTTGAATATCGTGCGCGAATGCAAATTTGCCCACGCGAGTGTTGTTTTGGATGACGGCCGAGCTTGCGCGACCGTTGATTTTGGAACTAGGTACACTTCTGACAGTGTGGTGTTTGTGATAAAAAAAATAAGATAAAATAAGGAATTTTCAAAATGGCAAAGCAAAAATACAAATGCAAAATAAAATAAATGGCCGCTGGTTAACAAGTGAAAGCGAAATTCAAAGGCGAAAAGAACTGGACGACACCGAAAACGAACAAGGAATTATTTGTGAAATACGGAAAGGCCCCAACCGCCCCCTGATTAAAGGAGTACTGACTATCTCGCATGTGACAAAGTTTTAAAAATCACAATTTTTGAGCATTTCAACAAATTCGGCCAACTTTCGGGGCCAAATCTGGCCTTAACCACACATCTTCACACCAATACCTTTCATTTTAGCCTATATCCAAGATTCTATGACCTTCCGTTTAAAAGTTCTAGCCCGAACAGACACAGGTTTCGAAAAACCGCATTTTTTTCGACAATTTTGACTAATTTCACCACCAAACATTGGCCTTGCATAAATGAAATTCATTCGTTACAATTTGTCCAGAATGCAGTTCGAAATAAACATTTCTTGCATTCAACTTTATTTTGAGAAATTTACAGTATTAAATCAGATAATCAGTATATTAGACTTTAAGTGTGAATTAGTAAAGTTTTGATGAATTGACTTTTAATCTGATTGAGTGGATATCCTTTTGTCATTTGTTTACCATTAGATTGTGTAATATGATTCAAATAAAATGCATATTCGGCACTACGGCGAAAAAGTGAATGACTGATCTCAGTCATACCTGAGAGTGGCATGTGATATGGGGTTTATTTTCATGTCATATCATTAGGAAAACGTTATAATATTTTGAAGAAATGATTTATGTATAAGCTGTGAAAATTTCAAGGTTTTATGATGGGTACGGCCAATCCAAAATCGAATAAACTTGATACATGAACATCATGGCGATTAAGTGGTTATCACTTCTATGTATATATATATATATTTACATTTTTCACATGTAGCAGTGTATTTAAACTTTTACGATGTTCTCGAAGCGATTGTGGAATCATTGTGGTGTCGATGTCTTGCCCTGTATTGTTTTTTCTTGTAATGTCAGTATGAATGATTGGTTATATATGTGATATGAGAGGAACAACATCAAAATATGGAAAAAGGCATACGTTTTGAATAAAGCCGGGTCGAGAAGTCTGCGGACATAAAGTCCCCGGTCCTAAAGCTGTCATTTTTTCAACATGTGAGGGGCACTCAACGATTTATTATTTGGAAATTGAACTCAATCGATTCATTGTTTTGCGGAAGATGATCAAATATCTTTGAAATATGCTTAATAGGCTGATTTGCATCAACATGTTTATTCTGAAGTTGCAAGCAAGAAACCCAGAAAAACAACTGCAAGCAAATATACAATTTTCTACCAGATTAAAGATGTTGAGAAATCAAATATGTGCTATATATCATTCCATCACATATTCGTTTACAGAGACACAATTACCAGATACCTCTGTATTTGGTGATCGATTTACAAACATAATTCTAGAGTAAAATAAAATTTCAAAAAATAAAAAATCTTTGTTCAGTTCTGAAAAAGTTGCAAGCAAGAAAGAGCAGCTGCAAGAAAAGACATTTAGACTTCTACCCGGATACATCGCTGAGTACCCTCGACATGAGGTATGTCCAGAACGCGAATATGTTCACCGGGGTTCACCAGGTTCACTAGGTTAACCGAACACTTTTATAGAATATATATAAAAGCGTGGCGCATGTTCGGTGTATCACCAGTGAATGGTAGCACAATACCGGTTCGCTAGGTTCACCAGTGAATGGTATTATAATACCCGTTCACTACGTTCGCTAGGTTAACCAGTGAATGGTAGCACAACACCCGTTCACTACGTTCGCTAGGTTCACTAGTGAATGGTAGCACAATGCCCGTTCACCACGTTCGCTAGGTTCACTAGTGAATGTGAGTGTGATAGCGGCTTATTAAACAAATTGTATTTGTATCGTTAATTTATTACTAAAGGCAAAGTCTTGATTTTCACACAAGAATAATAATAAAATCATTTCAAATTTATAAAAATATGAAATATGAAGGAAATGAATATTCGAAACCAGATCTGTTTACATATAGTGTGGATATTTGGTTTTAATGTAATTAAAACAGAATGGAGCATTTTCGATTATCTTTTAAAAATCCATTTTCTTTTTTCTTGTCTTCCTTCTTATTTTCATTTGTATTCCTTTTGCTTTACTTCTTATTGTTGTTAGATATGTCTTTTTTTATATAAAATGTTATTCAAATGCACACCATAATGCATGCAATTGCAAATCATTTTTGTCTTTTTTTTTCATCATGATGACATAAACCTTTTGATTACGGGTTTGATTCAATGTACCTAACAAATACTAACCTTTTCTTGAATGTACAATATACAACAGCATGCAGTACGGTTTTTACTGCACGCTGGCACTTCCGTATCATTTCTTTAAGCATTGCATCCCAACCATGTAATAATATCATTTTCTATAGGAAACACCCGAACATCGCAGTTAATATTCAAATTATTTATTGCGTCACGAAAGCTTAACGCTCTGGCGTAAACAAAACATGGAATTTAGCTACGAATCATATTGTGACGCAATAATTATGTATGTCATTCTTTCGCTTCATGCTTTGGTGAACCTGGCGAACGTAGCGAACGAGGCCACGACTCGGTTCATTGGTGAACGTAGCGAACGTAGCGAACCATAGATTTGACCTTGTTCACCGGTGAATCTAGCGAACCTAGTAAACGCCAGTGAACCTTATCTAGTCCTGGACATGAATGCTCGACATATGGCAAAACGTCCCCATTTAAACTTTCAATTAAAAATCTATCTTTTACTATTGTCCGATGTAACGATTAACCATAATTTCAGACTTCAAACTCTTAATATGTATTACATAAAGATAAAAACAAGCTTTTCTTATTTTAATCTTTGCGCGGGGACGTGAATGCGGGCAAAATCATGAATCAAGCACGGGGATTTGTTGTCCGGATATAATTTCGAAATGCTTTGAAATAGTATATAGCTTTACATATTCATATAAATGCGAATAACGAATAGTCATTTAATATATTGTGTGAATAAATGTTTAAAACCAAGCTCCACACCACTTATTATTTTATGCATAACAGGGGGCGTTAAACAGAAACGCGAGGGTGTTTGGATCAGTTGAGAAACACCCATTGTGAGGAACAACTTGAGATATATCCCTTACCTTGTGTACCATTAGAGAACCCCCCACAAAGAATAGAAATAGGACAAGGAGCGCAGCAGCCCACATGCGCATTGTGTCTTTAGAATCTTC
>LQRL01135180.1:0-21297 GCA_001703475.1 Hydroides elegans | reverse complement strand
CCCCCCCCCCCCCCCTTTTTTTTCCCTTTTCCCTTTTTTTCAATTTTTCTTATGGAAAAAAGTCAAAGGGCAAACCCATTCATCAAACAGAAGTTCATGCAATATCCGAGTCGCCGCTACAATAAAATGCTCATAACTGTAATTTTTACAAATGGCGGGCGACGACGTTTCCGAGAGTTGGTGTGATTATGCTTTGACAATAACGACAATTTACGATGTTAATTAATGTGACCAGGTCCCCCACTCTTGGAAGAAAAAAAAACGCATTTCCAGAGTTTTCATTGTTTTTGCATGAAAAATAAGAACATGAATCTAGTATCGATAGCAACGCAATCATACGTCAAGAACCCATTACGTAATGCATCGGACAAAGCCAAACAACGCAATAATATGGCGAAAAATGTTTTTACAGCCTTTCAGCAAAATTCATCAAGTAAAACCCAAAGTAGGAAGACCTCTATAATAAGGCATCTACAACAAGCATGCATTTCTTCTGACATCCACGAAAAATGCAAAACTGCTGAAAAGTTCTCATTCCATTTCGCTTTTTTATGTCAATGAAAAAATGCCCAAGATTTGCTCGCGATTGCAATGCAACCCTTTCACACTACCACTCATCCATCACGAAACATGCATCAATCGATTGAGCAAGAATTTTTTCACATTTTTCATCTAAACTTTTTTTTTGCATTTTCTTGTGCATGGTTCCTTATTATTTTTCACATATTTTTTTAATGTCAGGCTCTATTTTTTTATTTTGTAACTGAACAGGAATCTGGTCAGATGGTTATGTCGCAAATATTGTTTTCTCTTCAATCTTTATTATTATTTGTTGTTACGTTTCGTTTTTATCTTATTACTGAACAGACATCCGGTCAGATGGCTCGAACGCGTCAATTCGTATTTTTGTACAGTTTTGTTTTGTTTGGTCCTTTTTCTCAATGTTTTTTTAAAACTTTTTTACTGAATAGAAATACGGTCAGATGTTTCAAACGCTATCAATACATTACAAGCTATCAATACACCTAGAGTATGTGAATAAATGAGAACATTGCATGAAGTTGTCGGTTTAAAAAACGCGTCATATGGTGCAAACAGATAAACATGCAAATTGAAAATAAGAATATGCTCATAACCAGGACCTCCTTAAAAAATTATCAGTTTATCATTATTTTCCACATGTTTTTTTTTTTTTTACCGATTAGAAAAAATGTCATATGGTGCATTCAGAAAACACGCAAATTGAAAATTAAAATATGCTCACAGCGCTACCTCGAAAAAAGTTTACCGATTTTTTAATATATTTTGTCCATAGTTTTTCTTCAAGCTGCGTCACACTACACATACAAATAAAAAAAAACTCCGAACAGCTTCCAACCATGAGGCTTCAACCCATAGGGGTTGAGCGAGATAGGGGGGGGGGGGTCAGTGTAAAAATGTGCCAATAATGCACGACTGACCCTAGGCACATTTCCATATGTGTTTTTTTACTTCTTTCTTGGAAAAATAACATAGCCTACTATAAAGCAGAAAAAAAATATGATTTATGAGCCTATTTGTTTCTCTCAATATGGGGGAAACGCATTACTCGTAAATCTCTCGAATAACACGCCGGTCCATACGACACACGATATTTTAACGAGCTCCCACTTCAAGGTCTGGTCAAAGAGGGGTCATCCAGGGAAAAAGGTACCCCACCCTGTCCCCACCACCACTCATTTTTTAAGGGGGGTGGTGGTTGGCCGAGAGGAAATATTCGCCATACGGGTCCAGGGATATGCGGGAATCAATCTAAATTCTAGGTCGCACTCGGGCGAATAGCACCCTTTAAGCAAGTTGTCCGTTCGAAAAGCTGGTCGCCCGACTAGTTTATATCTATTTTTCATAGGTCATTGACTCAAACACCTACTCCCGGTTCTAAGATTTCTGGATCCGTCATGATAAATCATATGAGCGCGTGACGTGTTTGTTGTGTTCATCTATACTTCCGGATATAGCGCTTACGCACGCATGCGTATTACATACTTGCGTCACATTTTTTCCCAGGGTATCTCAATGCGTGTAATGAAGCGTCAAAGCGCAGTGACACTTGTAGAACGAACAACGAATCAAACGAGTTCAAAAAGAAACCCGGATCAAAAGGTGTGACTTCAAAGCTGCGATAGTGCGACTTTAGATCGTTTGTGAAGCCTTCGGTTCTTTTTCTTTTGTTGCTTTTCATATCCAAAACCGGGGTGAGATAAGTCACACGCTCACATCGGTTCTATGAGCGGATGAAAACGAAATAGAAGAAAGGACAATGGTACATTAGAAAGGGCCCGGAAATACTTGCAACTTGTGCCAGAATAAGAATAAAAGACTGTTAGGGATTTTTGCACCTTGTTACCTCTCTATAGTTGGTGGATCACAAAATACTTTGGCATTTATCATTCAGATTCTATTTCTATGTCTTACTTTATTTCATCGCATAATCGCAATTCAAATCCATCAGGTTTAGTTGGTTTGCAATCAAGACGACTGAGATCGAACCCCCGTTGAACGAGCTGAATATCTCAAGCAAGAGCTGACGTTGTGGCAAATTTCATAATAAGCAAAACGGAACGAAAAATTATATCTGGAAAAGAAATTCTTGCAAAAAGAAACGCCCAAGCTCTAACACACATGAGATATTCCCCTCCTCCAACCTTAGGTTAGCAACCCGCTTTTTCGTAATTATTTTTCCATATTTTATTACGCAAAGAACATTGCCCTTTCTTATGACGACTGCATAAAGCATCTTAAAGTCGTCATAAGACCCAATCACGTGCAAAAACAATAGCGACGTAACGGGGCGACGACCAGAATCGATTCACCATAAGAAAACCCATTCGGTTTTTACACAACATTCGACGCAACAAAACAAAAAAAGAAATGGTGCATAAAACAAGGTAATTGACACTTTAGCTTCACGACCGAGAGTTTGCATGTCCTTACGAGGCAAATCGATGGAACAAGAAATGGCGATTACGAAAAACATGCATTCGCTTTTAACCGATGGGTCATTCGAAAGCGTTTAGATAAAGTTTATGATAGCCTGGCACTGATTTTGTGTTTCTTGTTTGTTTACTGAAGGTAGCATGCGAAAACTGTTTTAAATCGAATAGAGTATTGTTTTTTTGCTTATCAAGATATTTTTTTCTTTTATTGCAAATCAGTTAATATTGATTCATGTTTTTTATAAATATGTCAAGCCCTTACGTAACTTCGGTCACCATTAGTACAAGTGAATCGAACAAAATTATCATATCACGCGAACAAACAAGGAGTAAGGAAGGGATACAATGAAATAATGAAATAGTATATGAAGCATTTGAATTCATAAACTACACAAAAATCCTCTGCATAACATTCTTTTTTCTAGCCGATATGAAAATAATTAAACACTGAATGATCGAACTCTTAAAATTCATAACTGGTAAACACATCCACCTTGAAAAACAAGATAAGGGCAAACAATCTTAGCCAAAATTACCATCAAAATACTCAGTATCAATCATTTATATATGAGATGATTCCTTTAAGATAGGACGCATATCTATTCAAGAATGCAGCTATTCATGTTTATAAATCAACAACATAAAAACGCACACCATTTAGGTGGTCCCACCTTTGTAATAGTTTATGTCATCAATAAATATTGCCTTGAGCAAAAACTAGAACGAACCTATCAATCTTATTCTTTTATGGACTGTAATAAATACGATTGAACTGAATGGAAAACATGGATCTATTTATGAAGAAAACGAGGCAAATGATTGGAAAAAAAAGAAAGAAAAATACTGATTTTAGACTTACATATTCAGTGTAATGGCTTCAATATATACTCGTTCAAGGGTTTAGACCGAAAAATAATACATTGATAATGCCATCTGCTGGCTTTCACATGAAAGCCGTATATGTGTGCATTCTAAATACAAGTTCTTGATCAGAAAATGCATATTTTAGATATTAATGTATATGTTCTGCTATTAAAACTAGTTTTGCATGATAATCAGTATTTGTTCAGCTTTATGAGGGTGTGAGTACATGTATATGGAAAGGGAAGGAAAAGGGCAAGACTAAACTGAAGAAAGAGGGACAAAAAGAAATATCGAGAGAAGAAGAAAGAAAGACGGAAAACGATAACAAGGAGTCGATACATGAAAACATTGAAAATCATAAAATCTCGCAAATAAAATAACAAATAGTAAACACACAAAATACATACCAGGTACGAACACCCCTGAGTATCCATATCTCGGCTTAAGGCCCGCAAATCCTGCACGCTCCTGCGCGCGAAACGTGCACACCTTTCTCGCTGCAAGCGCGCAATGCTCTTGGGTGCCGTGCAGCAGACTGGGTAGTGCATCGGGTGCGCCGCCGAATTTGTCCGCTAGGGAGCGCCACGCGGCGCTGCGATCGGAGGTGAAGGACGTAAAGGGCTGGCCCATCACCTTTTTTAGAATAATATTTATATTATAATATTTAAAAATAACTTCAATAAGTTTGAAATCGTTCTGTAAAATGCCATTTAATATGTTGCATTTTGTTATTTGTAGACGCATATATAAAGCTGTCAACGAGAGGTCAACGCTTTTTTCGGTGCACCCTTGCTTAGCCTCGTTTAGCCTCATGACCTGTTTTGGAACAAATTAATAGTGTAAATGTAGGTTGATGTGAAGTTACAAACATGTATATGACAAATTATATTATTTGATTTTGGATGGTTAGATATTGATATAATCTTTAGTATTAAACACATTCAGGTCAAGTGAAAAATTCAACATTTTCATAGCATTTTTTTTATTTGAAAACTCTTGCAAAACAAATGATTCATTAAATAATTATGTTTCAAAACTTAAGACATACCGAATGCTCCATCTGAGAACCAAATACATCTTCTGCTTGATTTTTTAATCATTTTTTATTGTTAATTATTTGCTTTTTTTTTTCTTTTATATTTTTTTCGCAAACGTACTTTGGGCATGGTGTGATAGAGAAATGCAGGCACATCGGTGGGGACGTATTCGAATGTCACAGGATCACGCTCCAAGTGCTGAAAGAGGGGCCCGTATTCGTCCTCGGGCACGGAAACCGTGAGTTTCTAGAAGAGGAAATAAATTATAGGTCAAATACACTGCAGTGTATAGACCCATGTATCTTTCCGTTGCGAACATTTTTGCTTATATCTGGTATATAACATGGATTTGTTGGAACCCCTTTATCTTTTGAACTCTTGCATGTAGGCGATATCCAAACATGATTATTCATCTTCATAAATATATATTTGGTTGGAAATATTACTAAACGATTATCTCACAATGCATCATTTAAAAACAGCATTTGCGTCTAGGTCGTGTATCTTTGTATTGCGAACATGTGTAAACCTGAGATTGCGATCAGATTAATCGCAATTTTACCATGTGAGTGTTATAAAAACATGTTGTTGCATTCGGCACATTTAATTACTTATGACTTAGAGTCCTTAAACTTAGAAACTTCAATCTAACCGTCTTCTGATTTCCTCTTTGCCTCTTGCTCAATACCCTATTCTCATGTTTGCATTCTACCCAAATCAAACCCTCTCTGACGTCAAGAATCATTCGTATGGACGTGTAATACTGATGCTCTTTCCCTAATATCCCGTCTATTTAATGTATAACGAATGACGAGCATTTATATACGGTTTGTGAGTTTCCCATAAGGAATACATGGAAAACTGTTGGTCAGGAAATACGCTCAAAAAGGCTTACGTTGATGCCAAACCCTACCCTATGACAAGCGTTCTACATATAGATGACCTAGAATTATTAACACAACAATAAATGGCTGATTGATATTGTTAAACCAATATATAATCATCAAATTGTGATGTTCGCAATACAAAGATTCATGACCTAGGCGCAGATGCAATTTTTAAATGAGGCATTGTGAGATAACCGTTCAGTGATATTTCCAACCAAATATATATTTGTAAAGATGAATAATAATGTCTGGATATACCCTACACACAACAGTTCCGAAGATAAAGGGAATCCAGCCACCTCATGAAATGTACTAGATATAAGAGAACAGTTCGCAACGGAAAGATACATCTTTCTAATTTGTATTTACTGTACTTGGATATAGAGGCGCACGTTAACTCCTGTTACATTGGCAATACTCTATTTCTGTGGTTAAATCATACTTTGCATACGCCAGGTAGTCAATTCGCTTTTCCGTAACGATCTCCTTACCGCCCTCACCACCCTCTTAATTGCAAACGCGAATAACATAGGCCTGCATGTCATTAACTAAACAAATAAGTTATATAGACTATGAATTTATTTATAATCTACCAAAAATGACCGCGTAAGCGCCCATGCCCGGTTATTAGGTTTAACATTTGATTTTAACACCCCACCACAATCGATAACCCATGCATTTTTCAAATATGTCAGAACCCTTAAGTATACGGCAAAAACAATTAAAAACCATATCAGACATATTAAATATACATGTATATATAAAATAATCACTTTTGTTTTGAAATATTCGACCCCTTGGTCAACCTACCCTGACCTTGGTGGTCAACTAATCCCCAACCCTGACCCCAATCACAAAATAATGGTTTTCTCAAAATGTGTTAAAATGTGCTCATCAATATGTTTTCGCATAGTTTGAACCTGCCTTTGCTACATGTTAATGAGTTACAGTCAATCTGTGTAATCAGTGTATGTCAACATTTCCTGAAATGGGTCAGTCGATGTCAACAATGTGCGATTAAAACACAACTATCAAAGCATCGCATCAAATCCTATTTTCAAGACCTTTCATGTATCTCAACACAATTCAATATTATTCCGGCTTGATTGCACTTGTTGCTACACGAAGAGACCGACACTGAGCATTTTATTCAAAGGAATGAAATTATGTAACGTATGCAGAAGAATAAATTACCGGTAGGCTATAAATAAGACTTTAATGCAACATATAATTTAAAAGTCATTTTCAGTCAATATGTGTAATAGATAAGACCAAATGTTAGCGTATGTAGACATTGTCAAGACAATTTCAGACACTGTCGAAATCCACTGAATCAAACCGCGTATATTGACATTGACTGAAAACTCAGGCAATATTGACATACGCTGATTACACAGATTGACGGTAACTATACATATAAGAACATAAATTGTTGATGATAAGGCGAGAAAATACTATTTAATCCAACATGCAAACTTGTGAAAGCAAACAGGAAAATTATTTGCATGTTATTTTCGAACAATGTATTTATCTTGAGTCGTTTATTGTAACTAGAGTTACATGAAAAATCTAGAATTGGTCATTTTGGACGTATGGTCAACTTTCTTCATCCTCCTCTATACAATATTTTTTTTAAAAACTTTTATGGACACATCTTACGGTGGCAATATAGAAAGGGGGTTTGATATAAACTTATTTGCGTCTTATCTGACGTCTATTCCAAGGCCTAGATAAACTAGAGGCTAAAGGCCTTCGATCCCCCGTGAATTTTCAATAAATATTTGATTTAGCATGGTCAGCACTGGGGAAACAAGGGCATCAGATATGCAAAGCCCCAAGCCTATACTTTCTCACGTCATTCCCACAACGACTTTATCACAAAGACTTTCTATTAACGTATTTCCCACAACGTCTTTCCCATAACGTCTTTCTCACAACGTTTTTCTTACAACGTCTTTTCCACAACGACTTTCTCACAACGTCTTTCCAACAACATCTTTCTCACAAAGTATTTTGTCAGAAAGTCTGTCTCACAACGTCTTTTCTCAAAACGCCTTACTCACAACGTCTCTCTCATCACGTCTTTCTCACAACGACTATTTTTCTCAACGTCTATCTTACAACGTCTATATCACAACGTCTTTCCAACAACATCTTGCTCACAACAACTTTCTCACAATGTCTTTCGTACAACGTCTTTCTCACGGCGTCTTTCCCACAACGTCGTTCTCACAACGACTTTGTCACAATGTCTTTCGTACAACGTCTTTCGTGCAACGTCTTTCTCACAACTTCTATCTCACATTGTCTTTCGTACAACGTCTTTTTCACAACATTTTTCTCACAACGTCTTTCTCATAACGTCTATCGCACAACGTCTATCTCACAACGTCTTTCGCACAACGTCTATCTCACAATGTCTGTCTCACAACGTCTGTCTCACAACGTCTTTCTTACAACGTCGTACTAACAACGACTTTCTAACAAGTTCTTTTCCAAAACGTCATTCTCACAACCTCTTTCCTCAAAACGATTTACTTACAACGTCTCTCTCATTACGTCTTTCTCACAATGACTATTTTTCTCAACGTCTATCTCACAACGTCTTTATCAAAACGTCTTTCTCACAACGTCTTTCCCACATTGTCTTTCCAACAACGTCTTGTTCATAACGATTGTCACATTGTCTTTCATACAACGTCTTTCTCACAACGTCTATCTCACAACGTCTCTTTTACAAAGTCTTTTCATAACGTCTTTCCAACAACGTCTTGCTCACGACGACTTTCTCACAATTTCTTTCGTACAACATCTTTCTCACAACGTCTTTCAAACAACGTCTTTCTCACAACATCTTTCGCACAACGTTTTTCTCACAACTTTTTTCTCACAAGCTTGATTCCTTCAATAGAGTTCGTCATTTCGAATATTGTGGTCGATCGACATGAAACCTTGAAGAGGCACAACTTCAAGATGTGACTGTTATGTATAGAGGAGCTCTAGCTTATTTCATCCAGAGCTTGTTCCATCATTGAAGAAAGTTCAAAACAGATCGACATGAAACTTTGATGAGATTAAATTCTTGCTTCGCTCTTAGCAAAATCAGGCATTTATAGTGACTTTCTTACTCATACACATCCTTTTAAAGGAAAAAATCTTATATTATCACCCACATTTCCTCAACTGAATATGAAATGTTCGCCATTTTTCAAAGGCTTCAGAATCGACAATTTTCAACTGATCGAGATGAAACCTTGACGAGTCACGACTTCAGACCTTGGTTTTACTCGTATAAAATTTAAGAACTCTAGCTCAATTCCTTTATACCAAACTCGCGTGCACAAAGTGCTTGGCATCTGAAAAAATAGTTTAAATCGACCATTTTTAAAGTGCCCCAGAATCGACAATTTGCAATCGATCGAGATGAAACCTTGACGAGGCACAACTTCAGACATAGGTTTATACGTGTATTCAATTTGAAAGCTCTAGCTCAATTCCTTCACACCAAACTCGCGTGCACAAACAACCCTATGTCAAGGGGGACGGACGGACAGACAGACAGACAGACAGACGGACAGACAAGCTCAACCCCATATCCCTCCGTTTCACGGGGGATAACGAAAATCCCATGAGAAGGGTATATGACAATTGGTGGACGGAAAAAACCCCAGCGGAGAAAATCCCAGTGGAGAAAAGCCCAGTGGAGAAAAGCCCAGGTGGAGAAAAGCCCAGTAGGAGAAAATCCCAGTGGAGAAAAGCCCAGTATTGATAAATCTTATATAAACAATGTAATATGAAGTCATTGCAAGAATATTGGGTTTATATATTTAAATGTCATGGACTGTAATCTTTGGCCTTTTGATATTAAATTTTGATTTACAAACAATGAGTCTTATGAAATCTCAAGGGCATCAAATATCACATTCATATTTTTGCTTATCTATCAAAAGCCCTTTCATATCATCATGGATAGTGGACATAAACATGGACATCAAACATGAAAGCTTAAATAACGACAGGTTGCAATCAGAACATGAAAGCGAAATCGTCCCTTATCTGAATTGCAATCCACTTTCGACCCCATTTAAGGGCCATTGCAATCAAAACATGAAAGCAAACTGACACACGAAAACCCTAACCCCAATTGCAATCGTGATCGCGAACGCCTCACTAATTGTTGCTTTGAACTATTGAGTGAACTCTTTAACTCGAAGCACTTTGTGTAAATGTCTAAATTGCAATCGAATATTTTAAAGTTTTGTAAAAAAAAATCGGTTCTTAAATTATTAAATGTAAATATAAATGTTATATGTTTTATGATTATGATAAAAAAAAACTGGGCTTTTCTCCACTTTTGACTAAAATAATGCTGGGCTTTTCTCCTAGTGTACAAAAATGCTGGGCTTTTCTCCACCTGGGCTTTTCTCCACTGGGCTTTTCTCCTGGATTCATGACAATTAAGTATCATAACCGAACTATATACCAAGCGTTGAATAAAAGCAATTCCCCTTTTCCCCTTTTCCATTTTCCTATGTGTGAAAATGAATTGAAAATACAAAATACTTGTTGATAAAAACATTGTCATATGAAAATGTTGTACAGAATCAATAATATAATAACAACTGCTAAGTGGTTAAATATAAGTGGTTCATATACAAGAACTGCACTCGGACCCGTTTAAGTAGGTGCTTTCAGTCTAAGCGTTCGTAGATAACATTGAGTGGTGCTTGAAAAGCTGGTCGAAATTTTTAGACAATGGCGTCCTCGTTATCGCTGTTAAAGACTTCTACATAATAATATAATTTCCATTCAGTATCATTTAACAAAAGAATTATTGGATAGTGTTTGGATTTTATTTTGGAGCAAGAATTCTACTAATATCTTACGGCGTTCAAACAAACGAACGCTTATGGAAATGAATTATTGATAAATATATTGACATGCACTGCTTTTTAGGATAGAATTAAAACTCAAATGCATGAATCTATGAATTAACGAACTCTATAAATTATAAAAGGCCGCATCAAAAAGGTTCTTTTTTCGATGTCTCATCATGACATCATATAAAATAAGGCAAATATTGGAAACCGGCGATTTGACTCGCATGCATGAAATCGACGCATTGGTTGCCGCTGCAAACAGGAAGGGCGAGTGGAGCGAAGTGATTTGGAATTTGACTGGGGCATTTGACGGTTGTTGCTTTAACTCAGACGGCGCTTCATTGCATGCCCTTACCCATCTTCCTCATTTTCACGGGTTGGCAAGATGTTTTATAAACAGAGTTAATGACATTTACTTGAAAGATGACCCCGTATTCCTCTCAAAGCTGCGCGAGGCACTCCTTCCGCATGTGCGACCGGAACATGAGAGCAAGTTGCAATTGCGGCTTTGCGATGCCATCAGAAAGCAGTATTCGGTGTCGGTGTGTGAGTTCTGGGATGCGCTTTGGTCGAAAGCAATTTCAAACAATTCCAAAAATGTTAAGCGTGTTAAAAGAATTTATATGGATTTTCTTAATAAACACGAAAGAGAGTTCACAAATGCGTCATTGATACAGACCATCTTTCGAATGGGCATATCTCGGCATGTTGAGGTCTTGCTTGATTTTATTATTGAACAATCACACAGGGATGCATTGGGCACCTATTCAAAATCAAAATTGCTTGAATGGGTAATCTCTTCTAATTTAAACATAAATGAATCATCTGTTCTTAGGTATATCGATAAAGACAATCTAAAGCTAGTTAAAGCCTGGAAGGATGAGCGTCAATTCTTTTCATCTCACATTTCTACGCATATGTGTCAGTTTTTTCACACTCAGTCCGAATCTATAGACGACTTCATCGTGCCAATGATTGTAAAACAAATGGCCATTTGTGCAGACAGTTATAGGAACGACAAAAGAGCAAAAGCGATCTCGTGGTTGCTACGCGTGATATGCAAGACGATTGAGGAAGATGATCCCGATATTTTATGTGAACCTATATTGACGGGGAGCGCCGCAGAGTGTACCCAGGCCTTATTCATTGATGAATTCGATTATGTGTTGTTGACAAATGCATATATAGACGTTGACGAGGTAGGGAATGCATTAGAAACGATTGTGTTGAATATTAAAAACATGCATCATCCCCATTTAGCCCTCGAAAGCATGACGCTAGACTCCGGCGGTTCATATCCATGTTTATACGTTTCATGGGTGGGTGATCACCTTCGAAGCACGGGTATATCTATAGACCTGGTACCTGCAGAACCATTAATAAAGCCAGTCACCCTCCCTCATAACAACTTCCTACCCGTGCCATGCAAGCAGCAGCCTGATGTAACACAAAGTGCATCAACACAAGGCAGCGACACTGGTATCGTGAATAATGGAGATCGGTCATTGGCCGCAACTAAACACATTCCACGTTTATTTACCGAACTAAACTACCATAGAACAACAGTATTTTCTCAGGTCGAAAATGGTTTGATCAAGGCTCTCCCTTCTCATATAATCGAGGGTTACCGTTTGGCAAAAGCCGTCCGCATCGTGCATGTAATCAAGCCAATCATACAAAAGCTCATCGATCTCGGTGTAACTCAAGACATCCACAAATTAATAAGAACCTATCACTTAAAGACATGTGTATTCTACTTGACCCAGCACTATGTATGTGACGATTCGGATATCAAAGCAAACAATCGGTGGAAATGGGCTATTGCCATATTTGAGAAATTGCGTGAGTTTGTGATGTTGGGTGACGCCAAAGAATTCTTTGCAACTGAGCGATATGTGTTCAGAGGTAAAAATCTAGAGTGCGAGCATCTCAATAAGTATTTCACCGCCTCCGTACCACGGCTTTACTGCTGCCGCCGTCGAAAAGCGCGCCTTCTGATGATCGAGCAGATCATGCATGTACTGCGCGAGTCGTATGAGCACTACCATTAAGTGGATGCGCGCTATACATATGGGCGCCTTAACATAAGATCTTGCTGTAATATCGAGTCAAACATCAATGATTCGATAAAGAGACTCCTGTCACACAGGTACTTAAAACATATGCAGCACGTTACCTGTCTTCTTAATAAATATAACACGTAACCGGTACTACATTTTAAAATGTCAGAACCAGTATCATAGTCACAACATAGACATACTAGTATAAAAATGAAAAAGTTGTCTATACGGATGTCGTGGGCATTGACTCTCATAAATATCTGTAATATTTCACTGTATGTCACAACATAAGACAAATGTGTTTGTGAAAAAAAACTGCTAATAATGATTATTGATTACATTCTAACGCCTACAAGTGTTTTTTTTTATCGAAGAAACTACTCAATCATAAATTATAATTACATCACGCGTTGATCTATATTTTGATGAGAATTAAAGTAAATCATGCATTGATGTTAAACCGTTGAGGCCCATAAGGGAGTTCGATAATATTTATTCGCGGATGTCTTCATAATAAAAGGGGGAGAACCGTTTGCATAACATATAGGAAAAAAAACCTCTGGAAATTAGAAATTTGTTATTTTTGGAAAGGTTACAGACAGTTGACAGTTATAAACCACATAATTAAATGAACATTAGTATACTTTACTACATACTTTGATCTTGAATTTGCACATTAACTCTAAGCATGCGTATACTAGAGCGATTTTCAACGTTTCTCCCTCTTTTTGTCAAATTTTGTGCGAAAATATCCGCGAATATATAATTTTCAGGAAATGTCGAACTCCCTTATTGCTCCAAGTACTTGTTACATAAGTATATGAATTGAAATGTTCTAATTTGTTTATTATATGTCCAGTTCTTTGTAAGACCTCGCCTACCATACATGTTGTTAGGGCAGGGGTGTACCTTTTTATAAGAATTCCAGTCGCGCGGGCGCGACTGGCTCAAATAAGTTAGTCGCGCGAGGGAAAAGTTGGTCGCGCGAGGGAAAAGTTTGTCGCGCAGTCAGAACTGAGTATCTCATATATATGCAAAGAAACATCAGGAAGATATCTTGCTTAAAGTTATATACAGATGTATATATATACAGGCAAGACTAGAGAACGAAATAACTAGATTGCGAGCGCCGTAGCCGCGAGCCGAAATAAAAAACGTTATATTCATTCTAATAAAATGAGTGCCATACAAAGGTAAAATTTATAGCCAAGAGTTATTTTAGTACTTCACTTTTGAAACGGGTTTATATCTAAGGAAATTTTTCACCGCACACAGGACTGCTCATACATGATGTTCGATTCAAGAACATATATTTTGAGATTTCTTTTGTCTGTATATTCAATTAAGTGCCAATACCATGTAACTAATACATGGGACCACCTAATCTAAAATCATGAATAGATCGAAGGTTCAAACTGAATGATTAATGTGCAAATAGATATTTTAATGATTTGAAATCGTCCTTTAATAATTCATTAGAGTGATTGAGGTAATGCGAGCGCCGAAGGCGCGACCCGAAAATGGTACAATAATTAAGAAGATAATTTGAAACACGTAAAATTATTCTCTGATGATTTGTATATTTAATGTAAAATAACTAACGCGCGAGAAAATATTAGTCGCGCGACTAACTTTTGTGTCGCGCGACTAACTTTTGTGTCGCGCGACTAACTTTGAAAAGTTGCTCGCGTGGGCGAAAAGTTAGTCGCATACGCGACCGCGCCACCGCTAAAGTACACCCCTGTTAGTTTATTTTCCGCTTATTCCGTTTATTTTCCGCTTATTTTGCCTCGGTCAAAGTCTTGACTTGATAAATAAATAAATGCCATCATGTTACTTCATTCTACTAGATGAGAGCGCAATTAAATTTCCATTTCTCACATACATGTAAGTCAGTTTTCTCATGTTGTATAGGACATTAACCTTTTGAAATATAAAATCACAAAAGCAAACATTTTGTTTGACCAAAGTGGGCTAAATGTTTCTCATACTCTCTTTGACATTATGGCACAGGGACGAGCCTTATGTTACACTTTGCCCCTCCAAAAGATAATATTAAGTAACTTCCTAGCCTTTCGCCTCGTTCCCAAAAATATCTCCCGTTCCCCTTACCATGGGCGATTGAGGTAGTTTATGCGGCGACCTCGGTGGTGCCACGACCTTCGGCTTGCCAGGTACACTCGCTCCTTTTGAATGGTGCCTTAAGCGAATCTTGCGATGGGCCATTGTTTCAATTACAAAATAATTAAAACTTTTTCGGTGACACAATTTTCTCGAGAAAAATGACTGTTACCGTACCTGATTTCGGAGTGACCCAAAAGCATGAGGGGCTAAAATCAATTGCAAGCCATTCACCTAAAAATCAAGTCCTCAGTCCCTCTTACCATGGGCGATTGAGGTAGTTTATGCGGCGACCTCGGAGGTGCCACGACCTTCGGCTTGCCGGGTGCACTTGCTCCTTTTGAATGGTGCCTTAGGCGGATCTTGCGGTGCGCCATCGTTTCCGGTGTGCAATGTAGCGTCCAGGGTAGGTGCGCGTGGAAGCTGCGCGTTGGACAGGTGAACACCAGTTTCTTGAGAATAAGATTAGATCAAAGTCATCATAATTACTTATTGGTAATGCTTTTAAATAATATGTTCTATTGCTTGCAGAGATTGTGTACAATATTGATAGCGGACAGATGAGGATGTTTCGAGCTTTGCTTTTTACATCCGCAAATGGTCAAAAACTAGAACTTTCAAGTTAAATTGCATACATTTCTATATTTTTTCAAAGTAATCGTTTGTGAAAATATCAGTAACACTGATGTTGTTTTATTAAGGTTTATCACCCTCAGCAGATAACATTTGTTTATTGAATTTTGCAAAGTTGATTATAACATTTGTTTTATTGAATTTTGCAAAGTTTATTATTATTAGTTTTTCTGTTTTTATTACTATTTTAATTTATTATAACCGAACCTGTAGGTTGGGACTAGTCTGTACATTGCTGAAATGTGTGGTAGCGATGGGCTCCAGTAACAGAGAAGACCGATTTTGTGATGATAATGACCTTGAACTCTTATTGTGCCATGTGACTTCGTGATGGATCTGTTGTGCTTGGCGGGCCCAACGGAAAAGTGATTGCCATCTGTAAATAAGCCAAAGTATTTCACATGTAGCTCAGCTTGTTACATAAATTGGTTTAGCCATAGAAGAACTTACCCTTTACTGAGAAAACATCCGCCTTCGTCGAATTCAAATCATAATTTATATAAATAAAACAAGCCATCGTTGAGGGCACAGACCCCAACCGAACGCTAAAAGTCAGTGAATTTTCGCGTCATGATATAAAGCATATACAAAGTCTATTGCGTGGTTTTAATAGCATGAAATAACGTCTGTCCTACAAGGTCTTTCTCACACTTTCTTTCTCACAAAGTCTGTCTCAACGTATTTCTCACAACGCCTTTCTCACAAGGTTTTTCTAACAACGCCTTTCTCACAAAGTTTTTCTAACAACGTCTTTCTCACAACGTCTTTTTCACAACGTTTTTCTCACAACGTCTTTGTCATATCTTTCTCACAAATTCTTTCTCACAACGTCATACTCACAAAGTTGTTCTCACATCATCCTTCTCACAACGTAATTCTCACAACATCATTCTCACAACGTTTTTCTCACAACATCATTCTTACAACGTTGTCCTAACTCAATGCTATATATATGTACATATGTTTTTTCGTCTTTCTCATAGGTCTTTCTCACAACGTTGCCCTTACATATTCATCCACACAACGTAGTCCTCACAACATCACAAATTACGCGTAATGTTTCTGTGATGTACAAAAATCTCAAAATATCTTAAATTTGTCTAAGTTCAGACCCCGTAATTTCGAAGTTTGTTTATCTATCAAACTGAAACCGTCGATGTTGCACACCTGCAATATATATTTTGAGCCCTGTGGGAAGTTTCAGAACCCTAGGACAGAGGCTTCATACCAAAATGCCGCGGACAAGGTGTTGTACAAACATCCCTAAATATCTCAAAATCGTCTAAGTTCAGTCCACCGTAATTTCGAAAATTTTTGGTCGATCAAACTGAAACCTCGCCGTTGAACATCTGCAATATATATTTTTTCACTGTGTGAAGTTTCAGAAACCTAGGACAAAGGCTTCATACCTAAGTGCCGCGGACAAGGTGTTGTATGATTGGCGTGACGGACAGACGGACGGACAGACAGACCGAGGCAAATCCTATAGACCCCCCCCCCCCCGGTTCCCCCGATTGGGATCTAATACATATCATAATGTCACAGTTTCGCGAACCAAGCGGAAAAGATCCCTCTCATTATCAATAAATACGCATTCGTAACATCCTAACATACATAGGCTACACTTAAATGATTTACAAAAATATGAGGTCAAATGAGCGAGAAGATTCTGCCCTAAGAATCATATGGGCCTCGATTATACGCGATACCTTTTGAGTCAAAGCTACGACACCCTCCCTCCGGACCTCAACTCCTAACAATCAATCAGATGAATTTTATACCTGCCGATTTTCAAAAGACCATTAAATGGTGTGTAAAATGCAAGAACAATTATAATCTTTTCATAACGACATTTGAATGGAACTATGATGCCAAATATTCATGCAATTACATTCCAAATTCCAAGAATTTACTCCGTCTCTAAATATGCCCCATGATGGGAATGGGAGCCGTTTTCAGCCCTGAAAGTCCACCATTTGTAGTAAATGGTGGACTTTCAGGGCTAAAAACGGATCCTATTCCCAACATGGGGCATGCCATATTTAGAGACGGATTAAATTCTTGCAATTTGGAATTTAATTGCAGCAAGACTATCTACATCAAGTTCAGAGATTAATATTCTGAAAGGAAAGTTCATTTTTTTAGGAGCGTTAAAAAACCACGCTCTTTAAATAGGATTCTGCAGTAGTCACAACATGCTACAATGTAACCGTTTGAACAAGTGCTGATTATATCCCCCCGGAACTCCAACCACATCATGTGATCAGATACGTATTAAAACAGCCCGTCTCTGAATACCTCATAGAATGGTGTGTGAAATTATCCAAAAGAAGTCTTGCCAAAATTGGAAGGATTCATGCTGATCTGAGGAAACTTCATAACAATACCATCAAGCAATAGAAACCAATTGCAGTATAAATACAGAAGACGAGGACGTCGACTATTGAACAGTAAGTCCCAGAAGGATTCACCAATTATTGGTAGTTTGTTCTGTTTGTTATAACTCATTTTAAAATAATAATAATAATAATAATAATGACAGCATTTATATAGCGCTATTACAATATTAATTGATCACAGCGCTTTACAATAAAACATACGATTAATGTAAATGAGAAAAAAGATAATAATACAATAATGCAATAATTTTAAAAACTAAAAGTAATGTAACCATAGGATTAAAACACAATTGATATGCAATCTAATCATGATAATACTGAATAAAGAGGTGTGTTTTTAGCTTTTTTCGAAACTGACTCAGAGTTTTACTTTGTTTGACTTCATTTGGCAGTTTGTTCCAAAGTTTCGGCCCGGCCACGCAAAAGGCTCGGTCACCACCATATTTCCGAGTCGTTCGAGGAACAGTTAGGTTATGTAGGTGAACCGTGCGTCGGGAGCGCCTTTGTTCGGGGACGGAAAGTAAATTGACTAGATACTCGGGGGCGCTATTGTTCATACACTTATAAACCCAGACGAGTATTTTGAATTCGATTCGAGCCCGGACTGGAAGCCAGTGTAGCTCCTTTAATGCATCCGAAATGCTGTCGAATTTGCGGCGTTTTGTTACAAATCTAGCACACGCGTTTTGGAGTTTCTGTAGCTTATTCAAAAGATTGTCCGGGATACCAAAAAGCAGGGCATTACAGTAATCCATTTTTGAGAAAATGAGCGAGACCACAAGTGTAGTTGCAGTTTTGGTTGTCAGGCACTTTCGCAGAACACAGAGTTGTCGAAGTTGGTAGTATCCACATTTGAGAACATGTTGAACATGAATATGCATTTTCATTTCATTGTCAAAATGTGACCCTAAATTGCGCACACTGCCTTTGCCCTCGATCACTTCACCAGCCACTTCTATACTAGAATATTGCATTTTCCGAAGTTGTTGCGATGATCCAATCATGATAAATTCAGTTTTATCTTTATTGAGTTTAAGTTTATTTTGGTTCATCCATTTTCCGATTGTCCCGATGCCATTCTCGATCTGCTCACGGGCGCTAATTTGACTTGACTTTGAGTTGGGGTCAACCGATCGATACAGTTGCGTATCATCAGCAAAGAGGTGAAAAAGCAACATCAAATTGCGTATTATGGTACCGAGGTTTCGGGTGTACCTAGTGTATGCGCCTGGGCCACCGCCCGACCCCTGGGGGACGCCCGTTTCCAAGGCCACTGCATCGGAAAACACATCGCCAATCATCACCTTTTGGTCCCGATTTCGGAGATAAGAGTTGAACCACTTAATCGCAGAGCCAGATACACCGTAATCCCTTTGAAGGCGTGTAATGAGAATGTCATGGTTCACCGTATCAAAAGCGGCGGATAAATCCAATAGTGTAAGCAACACAACCTTACCCTGGTCCTTCATCATCAACATGTCGTTGTGAACTTTCAGTAGGGCAGACTCCGTTGAGTGGTATTTACGATACGCACTTTGTAGCGGTTCGTCTAAGTTGTGCTTTTCGCAGTGTTGGTTAATCTGCGAAGTAACTGTTTTTTCTATTAATTTTGAAATATAGGCCAAATTTGAAACTGGTCGGTAGTTTTTTAGTTCACGTTCTAATCCGGATTTCTTCAAGATCGGGGTAACTATGGCTGATTTGAACACACGAGGCATGACACCGCTGCTTATAGACCTATTCACGATTTCCATAATGACGGGGCTGAGTTCGTCTACGCAGGATTTGACTAAAAATGTAGGTAAAGGGTCAAGAATGTATGACTTCGACGCCGACGATCGTATGAGCGTTTTGATTTGTTCGAGACTAAGAGGGCTAAAGGCTCCGAAAATAGGAACATCAGTTTTTCCGGTATCATTTTCCATGCTTTCAGGTGTAAACGAGTCTATGATTTTATCAATCTTCGTTTTGAAATACTCCGCGAATTCGTTTGCCAGCGATTTCTGAGAGACATGGTCTGGAAGGGGGGTGTTGCTTTTCTTTTTTTGTAGCTTTCCTATTATTTCGAACAGTCGTTTTTGATCGGATTCATTTTCACTAATTTTGGAGTTGTAAAATTCGGCCTTTTTTCTCGATAACAGGTTATTGTATTTCACTTTGAGAGTTTTATATTTGTTTCGATATGTTAAATCGCCACATATTTTGTTTTTAGAGCGCTCGAGTTTTCAATATGGATAAAAGTGATACAACCACAAACAAATTCATTCAAGTATCAAATTTAACGAAAAATTTACAAGGTCTAATTAACGAGTGGATTCCTAGATTTAAACAGACAGATGAATATGGTAAAAATATTTCTGCAAAGGCTTCTAAGGTTATTTTAATCATTTTTTTTTCATCGAAAACATCACAAAAACTAAGTGGTCAAATGAGCGGGAACTTAAAGACTAAGTTGTGAAATATGTTTCTCAATCAGAGCCCGTTCAAATATAACCCTCCGGACCTCTAACTTCATATTATAATGAGATGCTTTTTAAATCAAAGCATTTTTAAAGACCGGTAAAATGGTGTGTGAAATACATATGTATTTATGCGTTGTTTTCAAACATGTAGAGTATTTCAATGTGCAGGTATGCACATAAGCCTTCGCATTTCGCCAATGGCGAAGGTAAAATCCATTTGGCGAAGGTGAACCGAAACACCTTCGCCAAATTGGCGAAGGTAAATTTTTGGTCAAATATTTGTTCTTGTCAAACAAATACTTTCATATATTTCTTAAAGCTTAGATTTATCCTCGCGCCTACGGCGCTCAAATTGACTGACAATAAATTAACTTGATATTGAAATAAATATTTAGGCCCCAACCCCAAAGTTGGGGGCCTATAGAGTTGGGGTGTCCGTCCGTCTGTCCGTCCGTCTGTCTGTCATCGCTTTCTTGTACGGGCTAGAACGTTTGAACGGAAGGTCATAGAGACTTGGTTTTAGGCTCAAATGAAAGGTCTTGGTCCGTAGATGTGCCTTTTGACCATTTCGGTCAAACACATCCCACCGGAAGTGGTCAAATTGACCAAAATAGCCCAAAATAGCGGTTTTTCAAGACTTGAGCTTGTACGGGCTAGAACTTTTGAACGGAAGGTCATAGAAACTTGGTAATAGGCTTAAATGAAAGATCTTGGTCCGTAGGTGTGCCTTTTGACCATTTCGGTCAAACACACCCCACCGGAAGTGGTCAAATTGGCCAAAATAGCCCAAAATAGCGGTTTTTCAAGACTTGAGCTTGTACGGGCTAGAACTTTTGAATGGAAGGTCATAGAGACTTGGTAATAGGCTTAAATGAAAGATCTTGGTCCGTAGATGTGCCTTTTGACCATTTCGGTCAAACACACCCCACCTGAAGTGGTCAAATTGGCCAAAATAGCCCAAAATAGCGGTTTTTCAAGA
>LQRL01135161.1:4286-18714 GCA_001703475.1 Hydroides elegans | reverse complement strand
GCCTTTTGAAATATGGCCATTCCTCATACGATCCATTAAAACAAGGAGGTTTCAATTTCTCAAAACGCTCCTCTCTAGAAAATCTATAATTTTCTAGGTGCGGCATACGATTGTCAGTACGCATGCCAAGGTGGCTATCATAAAATCTATGAGGATTTTGTTGATAAACCATCTCTTCTCTAGGAATCCTTTCAAAATTCCTAAAGCTTTGACTAGTATTATAGCCAAAGTCTCGATTTAAAACAGGTCGAGAATTTTCAGTCCTTTCCTGTCTTAAACGATCGACATTACCATACTGGTTGATATTTTTATACTCTCCAGGTGGATAATATCTATTTTGATAATCAAAAAGATAGTTTTGATTACCACTTCGGACATTTTCATGTCCAAAGTTCCTTTCCAGCGAATTAATAAATTCGCGGTTTCCGGGATAATTTACGCGGTCTCGAAAATTGGGTTGACTTCCGGGATAAACAAACGAATGTTTTTCATTCGATTTGCCTTGCAAACTGTTTTGATCGTTTGTAACAGTGCAATTACCCCTAACTAATTCTGGTTGATTAGGAGTACCGCAAGGAAATGGGCTTGAACCACTTCTCTTACTCTGGGATAATTTCTCATCCTCAGTTTTCTTGATTTTGTCCATAACAATTTGGACAAAATCAGGAGAATCTTCCAACAGTTGCTGAAAGATGGTGAGTTTTTCCTCACTTGTAAAATCCTTTAACTGGTCTATTGACCCTCTTGAGTTTCCTACAACCCCCTGTTGACTAGCAACAGGAGATTTAAGAGAATGGCTAGCACTCCCTTGACATTGACCATTAGAAACAGCCAATATTGGAGGTTGTTGAACCCCCAAATTTGCCCTTTGTCCTGAGAAGGGTGAAGCCAAGACTCGAGACCTCAACCTCATACCCCTCTCAAGATCACAATCAACATAATTTCTTAACATACGAACCCGAAATCCGCATTTAAAATAATCAAAAATTGAGCCAGCAAAGCCCAATTACTGCCACCAATGTGATGTTAATCGTTAGCTGTATTTTGTATATAATTGTATATATTATTTTAGCTATGATTGGACCCTTAACTGTAGGAAACACGCAAATAGAAACACTAATTCTAAATTTACGTATTTATTCCACAGCATTCAAAGGTCCAACTACGACGTTGGCAACGTAACGCAGTACGCCGGCCGCGATGACGTCACATCCGGCACCTGCCCAAATCTACCCAATTTTCCCAAATCACTTCCCAAAAACACCTGCTTTATAAACTTACTAATATTTAATTCACCAAATGTCTCCAATGTAAACATAAACAATGTGAACGATAATAGCGGATTATGAAATCCTCACATATATAATAGTCTACTTAATATCAACTTAAATGGATTTTTTATTTGATATGGGTCCCGCCACTTTTTCTGCGGAATCCCGCCTATTTTCAAGGGCCAGGCGGGCCGCCCGCCTTTTGTGACAAGGGTAGGCAAAGCCCTGTATCTGATTTATTAAATAAATTCCTTAACATGATCCTATCGTGGGATAAAACTGTTTTCGCAATCTATTAAGATCGAAAAAGGAATATATATCATATGCTGCTTTATTTTAATTCGGTTACCATAACCCAGGGATATTTCTGGGATTTTGCGACCGGGGGCCAATGCCCCCCGGCCCAAATATCTGGGGGCCATTTTTCATATCCAAAGGGCCATAAATTAACCATTTTCTTAAATAAAAATGATAGACTTAATACAACACTATTTATTTATACGTGTCATTGGTACATATAATTAATTAATTGATTGCACGTCATTGGTACATACAATTAACGATATACTATAGCAATGTCACAAGAAGTCTTAGAAAGTTTTCAATAGGTCATAGCTACTTTTGGAAAATGAATCTTTGTTTTACAGCACACCATTTGGCCAATGCCAGACTGAAATTAAATTATGTGAGTGGTGCCCGAATAATCATGATCTTCATCTGTTCATTGCAATGATCAGAATAGATCGCAGTCCGAAGTCTGCTGTCTGCACAGGGTGTATGATCGCAAGAGTGGCCAGTAAAATCAGGTTTTGAAAGCTCTCTCGCTGTGGTGCTCGGCAATTATTTTCCATGTGCCGGCAAGAGCACATTATAGCTAACCTTGATTAGCTTAAAAGTACAAAAATGGCGAAATTGTAAAATATACCCAAATTTTTAAAGCAATAAAAAGTATCTAAAAAAGTTAGATGGCCCCCAAAAATATTTGGGGGCCATTTTCAGGAAGTGGGGGCCATAGCGGCCCCCGGCCAAAAAAAGTGGGGGCCATTTTGAGAATCGGGGGGCCATGGCCCCCGCCAAAATGATCCCTGATAACCAGTATGCATAGGCGTGTATTATTTGCAATATACGCATAAATTACCTGCCATATGGTAAAATCGACATATACAATTGTAAAATATTTTGAACTGAAAAATGACATGCTTGATAATTATTATATAGGAAAAATCTTAAAACGAATACATCTTTAGCATGGGCTCTGTAATTCCAGCATGGCTATATCCTTTCGGACTAATGAATGAAACATGAAGTATTTTTTATAGAATGCAAGTTTTCCTAGGACACCAGTTGTTCAATCAAAATCGCGAGGTCAACAACTTAACAAATTAAAACGTGTGAACAATATTTTTAGTTTCAGGTTAGCACTCAAAAATTGACTGTCCATAATAATACTCAATAATAATACTGTCCATAAGCATTAAGCATAAAAAAACTAAAGGATTTAATATTTTATTATGTTCGAACTTGAATTGCAGTAGTTGGCTCTGGCTCTAAAATTGCACAAGAAGTCTGGTCGCATCCTGTCGGACATACTTGACGATCAGGGTTATTTTAGAACTAAGAGTGTCCTTTATACGAGGAACGTGCAAACTCATGAGAATAAAATGTGTATTAATGTAATGTGGTATTGGTATCAATTGGTATGACTGCCAGGGCTTTCGCCCACCCCGTTAAATGCCACTCTGTGCCACAGGGAGGGACCCTCAATCAAACGGGCATGCCTCCTCTCCTATCTTGTCGTAACTAATATGATTCTCACCCTTCCCCTTGGAATCCATGCACGCAGATCATCCCTTCAGTATAAGGCTAGTTAATGTAGGTTTAAGGGCGGTAAGTGCTGATAATTAAAAGTCGATGTCCCTTCAACCCCTCCCCCTCATTCCCAGACTCCTGCTTAAATGCAAGTCAGGTCGTATGCCCTATTCCCTTGGTGATGGCTTTAACCGATCCCGTGCCCTTCTCACCAAACGCACATTAGCTACCTACCCCCTCCTTCATACCCAGGACCTTGACTGGGGTTCCTTATGCCTTTTTTTCATTGTATTCGACACAGTATAGTGTTATGTACACGTTTGTTCAATGTGTATAATGTGAATGAATTGATGAAAATAGACGCATTGAATTTAAATTTAAATTAGGACCGCTGTGGGACTTAAAAACGAGCTCGTATTGTTTCTACCTACCTAAACCCGTACCTCCTGGGGCCGACTGTTAGACTCACCTTACTCTCTTATCCCCACGCTCTTATCTAGTCTTGAATAACTTCATTTACACCCCTCCCAAACCCTCACGCATTCCCGATGACTATTTCGACATAAACTGTATTTGTGCACCTCTCCTCCAGCTTTTCTCCTATGAATTTTGCATTCAAAGTAAAAGTTGTAAATTGTCAACCTTGAAATATTGTTCCTTTTCCATTGATATTAGAAATCGACTCGTTTATCAAGTCGCTCGTAAGTAACATCCTTCCAACTAGTACAAGTATCAAGGTTTGAGCGATAATACAATATTATTTTCGTATTCTATCATTTTGATGAAGTTATACAATATCAAGGGCAAATGCTGCAATAAAGATTATCTGTGTAATCTTATTTTCATGTATGATCGCAATGACATTCTATTGTTCGTTAGTTTATTACATTTTAAAAGTTTATTTACCAACTATCTTTTATTCGATTAAACGTAATTATTGGAGATTTGCGCAAAATGGCTTGAACGAAGTCATGATTTTTTTAAAAGCGCGAATAAGGGTGCCCGCCAATTTCGACCCTCTGAAGCCGTTTCTTAATATTGGTGAAAAATAATTCACGAAAATTCAACGCAATCAAAACTAGTGTTTTTTACTTTAAAATGGGCAGGGTTGATCGAATATTCAATCGAAAGAGAAGTGTGGTTTTAATATGATATAATTCTAATCATAACAGGGTCAAAACATTTAAATAAAATAAAAAAACATTGTGACCTTCACAACTAAAATAAATACCCGATGAAGCGACAGGATCCTTTTGACAAATAAAATTAGTTTGTAAGTTGCAGCCATTGAAAATCCAATATCCCGTTACACCATCTAGAGCGACACAAGATCGGCTTGTATTTGTCAAGTTGAATGTGCCAAGTGGATCCCAGTTTTCGTAAGAATACACTGCATCAAACTAAAATAAACAAAGTATTTTTGTGATAGGATAATTATATATGGCGCATGTTTTACTAGGAAATATTATTTATTTAATGCTTACCATATTAATAATTTATTGTGTTATAGTGCAAAAACAGTTTCATTTATACATATATATTCAAATAAAACCAGCAGACAAATATAAACAAAGCTTTACCACCATCGGATTACTGCCTTCCCAAGTAAAAGTATCACCACCATCCAAAGTACTAAGACCGATCCAATATAGATGATCTAAATTTGCTGAAAAATCAATTTAAGTCACCTGCTAACAAATTTGGAAATTGCTTTGGCCATTCATAACATATGAAAATATCATGATCGTGATCAAATATAAACAATCTTAAGTAGTCGATATATATATTTAAAAACCACAAACCTTGATAATTTTTACAAAAGGATACCATATCTATATTATTTGCATTTAGGTACAGAAATTATCTTACTTATGATGGTATCAATCCCTAACTATTTGAAGGAGCCCTATTCTATATACTCAATTTTAATCAAATAATCAATCGAAAGAACACTAAACAAACATTTATACCATATATTTGCTTTAAATATTGCATACAGACCTGTTAGGAACTCGTGGGTTTGATCATTCAAAACTTTTACAAGTGTAGAATTCAAAATATCACAAATGGTTGTAGCATTCATCCAGCTTGATCTATGTCGAGGCATCCGTAGACAATAATTATCGATTAATATCCAATCATCTTGGCATTCAGATTCTGCAGATCCTGTATGAATTATATTATTTACTTAATCAGTTATTGTTATTAAACGAATCTTGAATTATATTTTGTAATGATTTTTTTTAAGTTTTCAGATAAAAACCTAAATATTAGCTAGATAAAAATCGATCTTTTTTAAATAGCAAGAAATACGTGATTAGTATGGATTTCTTTACCGAGCTCATATTGACAAACAAAGTGATTAGTATCATTGCAGTTTGTGTCCTCCCAGTTTTCAAAGCCTACATGTCTAGAGTGAATCAATGTACAGTCTAAATCAAGTTTGTATACACTTGGCTCTGATTCTCCACTCACATCTGCTGTTACCCAGTATGTCCAATTCATATCTGGTTTAGACAACTGAAACATGAATATAACGGTTACATTAGAATGAGAACCATTTAAGAGTTAAAACGTGAGAAGCTATGATGATATAAACAAAGCGTTGCTAACTTAGCATTTGCTTATTTTGTTATATTCATTTATGATTGTAAATGTTTGATAACAAAAATATACGATGAATGGTCTCTTATGAATATAAAAAAATATATAATTGTTACAATAAATAAAAGATTATAAAAAAGAAATAAAGGTCATACATTAGTATCTCCAAGATTAAATGTGTTTGACCCTAAAGCGGCTTGAAGTCCGGTCCATGGTCCCAGCATTATCATATCTGAAACAAATGATAAACGTTAAGATTATCAAGTCATGGCAATGAAATAAACTATATTTTGTAAAGTTACTATTCCATTTAGCATCAGAACTTGAAAATATTGAATATATGCAATGTATTACCAATAAAACTTACCGTTAACAAATGCTTGTTCATTTTGGTCTGAAATAAACGCTAGCTCATAACCTTCTTGTACACACATATAATGAGCGAGGTTATAAGAAAATCCTTCGGCAAGAGTATAGTTGCTAAAGAAACAAGTGGAGCCATACTGCAGGTATTCACATGGCTCATCTGCAAAGAAGAAAACAAAGATTGTGGCGTATGTTAATATAATTATTTGTGCACTTGCACATGCTCCATAATGCATTATTATGACTCATTTTGAGCATTGAAAAGTCAAAAGCTGTTTAAAACATGTTTCCACATATATTTTGCATATCTGTCTATAAATTGTTAGCCTTTATATATTTACAATATGCAATATTTGTAATAGAAAATTTACGAGTTTAAAAGCTTTGAATAAATTGGCTCATATTCCAAATTTAGGCATTTATCACCTAATTCTTCTCGTCTGCAGATATAACCCATATTATAATCCTCTCTATGTGACTCGTGCCATTTTAAGTCACTCGCATCCTGAAGGGTCCTTAGATTGTCGGTTACCCAAGCTTCCTCAGTGGATACATAGTCTGCAGACTTTGGTGATTCATCGTCCCAGTTTGCATATACAACCTGTATATTATATAACTATTGTAAGTATATGATGAACTGCAGTATAATGTTGGTTTTACATAGTAAATATATTGCATCTTTAAAATTTTACAATTGTTTAGATGTACTGTCTTTTTAAAAGTTGCTTTGTAGGTTAATACTCATGATAAAAAATGCACATCAGAATAAATTTGAAATTGAAAATAAACAACAGCGGAAATGCAATGAAGATATTTGCTCATGCTAAAAAACCTCCATGGATAAGGCATAGTACGTTTTTTGCCGAAAAATGAATAAGCTGTAAATGAATCTATTTTAACTTTTTTCTTAGATGTAACTATAGTTTTTTTTTATTGGTATATTTTCGGTTCAATACATCGGAATCAGCAAACAACGGCAAATCAAATAATTAAGTAACTTTTCATTATCATTGGATTATTTTATCATACCTTACCCGTATTCTACTTTGGAATATAAACACCACTTTGTGATTATTTTACCATAGATCAATTTTCATGAGATCTGTCGAGAGTAAAGTAAAACATTTTTTTTACAAAATTTTATAGCAAAATGTACTAGCAGCCATACCAATGTATTGTGGAGTGATGTTGTATCCCATGATAAGATAGTTCCCATTCTATATGTTGGAAGCCAATAACTATGTGGAAGAATGTCTAAAACACACAAACATAAATCAAGCCCTAATAACATTGTACGAAAAGACGCTTTTGGTTAAGCTTATAATGCATATTATTGAAAATTTTAGTAATGACGAATGATTTTCAAGATGCATCTTTTTTTTCAAAATAACTCTTTAACATAGCATTTTCGAATATCAAGGCAGTAATTTTTACTAGCTATATATGCTTACCACATTACGATTAAGCATATTTTACAGAAGAAATTAAGATAGATAAACGCACAACGCATTATCGTTAGATTTGCCCACATAATGTTACCTCGCAATAATTTGCTTTCTGTTATTCCTTCAACGATAAGTAAATCGCTGTTTTCTGAATTACATTGTTGTTTGGCTTCTTCTTGTGTAACTTTTGTAGAATTAAGTTTATAGCAATGAACGCCGATGCGGAAAAAGCCCCGTTGACATGATAATTTGTCTGTAAAAATGATGAAACTTCACTTACACATGTATTTATATATATGTGATAATAAATCATTTTAGAAATAGTAGAATTACCTCATTCATGAACTTCATAAAATGGTTGCTTGAATTGATACAGCATTAGAATAAGGATCTATTTATGCATCTTTAACACGTGCCAAATTTTATATAAATCAACACATATGAATATAAACAAATGGTAAAAATATTACTTTGATAACAACCAACGGGAGTCCAGCGAAAACAAGGTTCCCCTTCGGACTCAAGGACTCGTAAACGAACGCTCGTTGCCACGAAAGGGGCTGAAAAATTGAACTGTTGTGCGGCCCATGGCTCGGCAACATTGTCCGTTCGGAATATCTTAGATAATGAAAAAAAAAACAGTTTGGAATCGATCTTGTTCATGTAATTTATACCGTTGAACAAAAACAAATAACGGTGCATAGAATCGCGCATATTTTGGATGCTATATATATACATGTATATATTTTGTTTATTTATTTGATTTTATTTATAGAACAAATCATAGATAAGATACTAAAACAGCTGAGCGAAAACAAAATGATGACGATGATACTTACCACTGGAGATTCCGTAAATGATTCTTTATAATAATCATTTTTATGCCATTTGGTATCAAACGAATGGTGGATTAGAAAAGACGTCACGTGAGAAGTGGCATCTTTTCCGGTTATTCGAACTCCAGTGATCACCATATTGTGATTGAAATGGAATTTCACGCTTACTGACGCTGAAATGGTTTAAATTTAACAATTTCGTAACTCATGCAATAATGGTGTATAATGTCGATGAGTTTTTAATTTAACCATCTTAAACATACCAAAAAGTCTATAATTCGCCAAATAACAGATATATTATTTTCTCTGATATAAAATTTTAAGGCACATGCTTAGTGATTCATGTACATTGTCAGCGTATCTCAAATTTAACAGACCAAAAAAAATACAAACAAAAAAAAGCTTAAATGAGTCAATCATTCGTATATTAAAGGATACACTATCGTCTCAGATATCGAAGACATTTGCTCAGTTCTAGCATTAAAGAATTTATTAAATGATGAGCGGACAATGGATACGTCGTGTGTTGTGTTTTAGATAGCAAGGAGAAGACTTGAGATATATATTTTTGAACCACTTTTTATCACCATGTTTCACAATATTTTTGCGACAAAATAAAGTACTCCCGACCATCATAATAATTAACACTTTCACGAGGATTACATTTAATAAATTTTTGAGAAAATGTGATAGGATCTAATAGAATCTAGCACATTATCAAATCGATGTTTCAGCCAAATTGTAATACTTAAACCAATTTTCCGATCAGTTAGGACATATTTTCACAAATATTATATTTCAAAATAAATTGAATAAAACACACTCGCTTGACCAGCACAGCAACCATGAACTTAACGTAGAATTTTATACATGATATGTTATCAACAATATCAAAAATATATAAGAACCACTTACACTCGTTATTCGAGCGACAATACCAGTCACTGTCTTGGAGCACATGCGACCGATAGAGGCTGTTGGGATGGGCATCCTCATCGTTATCCTCAGCCACTTTGGATTCGTGGCTCAAATATTTGGAATCAAGAAGCACCGTGTTGCATGCTACAAAGGGGTGTATGTTAAATTGTTATGTATTTTACCTTGTCATATCTGTATGTCACGAAATGGTAAGTTCAATTGCATTAACAGTATGCATCCATGGATGAATTAGAGTATGTTGACATTGACTGGACATTTGCTGTGTCGCCAATTTGACATTCGCTGAATTCACAAACTCGCGGTAACATATAAAATCAAGTTGGGCGTGGATCAAGAAATGATGTACTGGAATCATTGGGCGCCAATTAATGGATATCTTAAATTAACATGATGTGAGCATTAGGTTTTAGTAAAATATATCAAGATCCGATTGGGGTGTGATGGGAGGTGCAACTGTGCGCCAACTCTTTATCTACCTCCTCCTAAGCCACGGATGAATATACCATAATATACCCCTACCAATATATAATAAGGATTTATTAATAATATACCAATACCCATCTTATATAATGTTTTATAAATTTAAGAAAATAGGATGCATATAAAATGTATAACTTTGTTTTACACGTGGTCTACTGAAGACAATTGTTTTCGATCGAGCACATAGTCTATCGATGAAAAGTTGTCATGTTAAAGTGAAATAAAATATAACAGGTTCTGGCTATCAAATGTGTATTGATATCATGATCAAATATGATCCGAGTAGAATATCATCGATTTAACAACATAAATCAATGGTATTGTCATTGTTCAGTTGCTGAAACGTGGTACAAAGGCCTAGTAATTGGTGAATGGCAATTCACAACCTATCTTAAAAAAAAACAACATTTATTCTTTAATCTTAAATGGCTCGAATAATTGAAATAGAATTTTATCCTAGAAATTATTGAGGTCTTGGTAACCACCCCATCATGGTAAGGTTTTATTTTGGCTCTTTATGATGGACTCTAACATTCACTAGTACTTACCTGAAATAATCTCAGCATCTACTTGTGTGGAAGAAACTTGAAGAAGAAATTGAGTGTTGAACAAAAACACCAGTAATACAACAATCATCCTGGATCGTTCGTCTCCCACATAGTTCAGCCTAGTGAAAAAAATAATTGTCGAGAACCTGCAAAATATAATGTACATTGTATTTCAATAAACTATAATGATCTCAGACTGCTTAAGAGCTTGGTTTCATTTGCGTTTTTCTCGTGTTCGCCAATGTAGTACTTATGGTATACTCAAGAATGCTAGTTGTTTAGCGCGTTTTTAGCTTGTCGTTAAGAAAGCATTCAAATTCAGGATAAAAGCTGTGTCTAGAAGCAAATGTAACCGCACCTCAAGTTTAATTACAATTTTATTTTAAATTTAACAATGGTTATTGTGCCGCTTGGTACTGCTGCCTATTCATACATGTTCCATAGACTCAAACGAATTCTCAAACCATCGCTGAAAGAATTCATTTAATTGCTACAATAAATACAGAAGATTTGCTTATACCGGATAATACTAATAATCAAATTTCAAAGATATGAAAAATAATAAAAATGATTTTTTTTTCTTGATTTTGATGCATAGATTACCCTGTTCTCCTTTTTTTTCCTTGGACATATGTTTAGCTTTTGAACCAATGTTTGACACTTTTCCCGACTGGATTTGACCGATTCTGTTAGGTTTTCTCAAAATTAATTGGCTTAAGAGGAATCTCGACTTGGGTTCCAGGGTCGTCATTGTGCACCCCAGAATTAAATTCTTAAAATTTGCAGCAAACGAGCTATGTTCTAACCGGAAAAATGCAACTTTTTTAAAGAGAGATTAATAAATGCTACTACATGTGAATGGTGATATTGTATTAAAGTGATTACTTTCATAAAAAGCAGACATTGAGAAAAGGAATACACGTTGATATTGATTCGTTTCAACTTACTATATTCAGGATGGTTTCAGTTAAGAAAAAAATATTCAAGAATGTCGATTTGTAAGTTTCATTTACATTTTGTTCACAAATATCAGGTCTCAATGCTTGTAAAATAGTTGTTGTCTGTTTATTTGGTACGATATTCCATTAATGAATAACTGGTTCTCTACTATCACACTATTTATGTTATTATGATTAGACACCATGCAATAACTCATTTCTTACATTCAAAAGATTTAGAAAATGAGTTATTGCACGGTGTCTAATCAGAATAACTCAAATTGAGTGATAGTAGAAAAACCATTTATTCATTATTGGAATATCGTACAAAATAAACAGGCAATAACTAATTTTACAAGCATTGAGACTTCAAAGGAATCATGCAACAAATTTAATTGCTTTTCGATTTTATCTTGTTGGTTTTAGAATAATCTGCATGGGTAAGCGTCTGGCCATTGATATAAACGACGAGCATCTTCGCGATGAATTAAAAAGTTTATATGACTTTTTTCAAAATCATCTGATTTTGCCACAAATGGAAAAAATCACAGCGATTTACCACGAAACAAAATATGTCAGGAAGTAAAATATTGTTGTCGCGCATGACTACCTATTATCTAAAAGTATAACAGGCGATTTGTTGTCGATCATCATGCATAATTATATTTCGAAGATCTAATCTATGCAAAGTACGCTTCCCATTTGGCCACTAATTGGATCGTCCATCAAGGTGCACAGACAATACGGCTATTACAGTAAACGATATACATGTATTCTATTAGAAAAATAACTTTGACTGTTCAGCTAAATAGCCTGTAATTCTGTCAGATTAAATATACAAACAAGTGCATCAACGTATTTGACGAGTAAACTAGAATGCTATGTAGGATTAAATATTTAATTTATGGCAATCGAAGAGCAGCCATTGATGCAATTGTTTATAAACGACAATGGATCCATATAATAAACCCGTCCATAGCAAGAACATGGGTTTAAATTGGGGCATCAATGTTGATTCCGTTTTTGTTTATTCCTTCTTTAAAGAGGATAAAAATCAATGGGTTAAATACTCCTAAATACACCTAATGAACCTTTCCATCAAAATACACATATCTGCAAAAATGCATCAAAATATTGTATTTCATAAGAAATGAATCAAGTTACATCTGAACCTAATCTTCAAGTAAGTAGCATGATTAAATGTGATATCCCGACATTCAGATATAGTCAGTTTTCTAAACAAATACACATTATTCCTAATCAATGGATAGTGTACCATCAAAGACGATACTCTCCTGGTTACCAATCGAAACAAAAACACAGCAATTTGTTTATGTAAAATAATTCAAAATTGACTCAATGTCAACTCATTTTTTTATGATGCCGTTTGTGAAAATGTTAAGCAACATACTCAGATAAGCTGTAACATAAGTGACATCTGCATAAATCATTTACCGACGTCGGTGCACAATGAGTAAAAAAATGAGGAAAATATTGCAATGAAAATACCTGCTATAAATTTAAGCTTTTATTCACCTGTCACTCAGAGCGGACGGAAGTATTTGTATGGCTTATATTAGGCACCGCCAAAGGATATAAGGCACTAGCTATACGCGAGGCTTAAAACACGTTTTCCTTAACAAAAACATATTTTCAATGTATTTCTTATGGGAAATAAAATTTTTAAAAAATCGTTGCGTTTTAAAATCTTGAGTTCTTGGTTTTTGAGTTTAGCACAAGAAAAACATAGAAAAACACAGTTTGTTAATGGGAAAGCAAAAAAAAAAACTTCCCATGTGGTCAGGCCCTAATCCGCATTGGCGATCATTGAATAGGTGTCATGCAAAGGTCCTCAAACATGTATAAAAGGTCGATCTATTGAAGAAAAAAGTGGCATCCAGAATATGTATTTAGACATTAACAAATAACAACATTGGTCAGAAATGGGATTACAAGTATAATCGCGCGCGTTTTTAAACATATCATTACAGACGCTATTCGCTAAACGTTTAATCATAAATGCTTAATCCTTAAAGTATAGACATTGAACGCTTAACATTAAACACTTAAAGTTAACCGCTAAACGATACCCACCAAAAAGCATGAGTGATAAATAAAGAATTTGTATAGGTTATTCGTTTTACGAGGGCGGTATGAGAATTACTAACTTGCGAGACGAAGTCGAGCAGGTGTAATTCGAAGATAGCCCGAGTTAAAACGAATAACCTGCTTATTTCCAGGTTTCTTTAGAAATTGAAGGGCCCTCTAATGAACTTTTATTTAATCCTGTCACATGTAATTGACATATTTGATTAAGAATTCTTTTCTACTTGAAAAATAAGCAAATCATAATCTCTTTAACAAATTAATCCATTGGTGTCAAGATTGGTTCAGGAGTAATCATTAATATGCTTTTCCAAGTCAGGACGGTCCGCTTCTAAGCAAGTTAGTTATTTATTTATTGACCCTAAGATTTCTAAAGAACCGGGGAATAATAGTGTTTATCATGACTACAAGAAACCCTAGGTTACTGGGATGACAACCGAATTTTACAAGTGTTTCAATGAGTTTAATTTCACAAAGATGCGTTCAAAATTATCAAACTAGAATCAAACTAACCTTCAAACCAAGCTTCATGCCTCTTAAGGTCATGGCGACAATAAACAGATTCATTCCATTAAACCACCTTCACACCACCTTCAAACTTGCTTTAAACCTGCTTTAAACTTCAACAACTTCAAGCAAACCGTATTTTCGTGGCATTGGAACCACGTCCTTAAGTTGTTTAAAGCTAGGTATGATGGTTGGTTTGATCAATTTGAACGCACCCATAAAGCATCAACCTAAACCTAAACTACCTAAGGGTCCAGTCATCGGGCAGCGGCACGCCGCCATGCCGCAGATCATTTATACCAAATTGCACGCCGCCACGCCGCAGAAATTTGGTATAAATGATCTGCGGCGTGGCGGCGTGCCGCTGCCCGATGACTGCACCCTTAGACATTATACCCGCCCTTCCCACTCGGCAAACAACCTCCTCAGGACGTCCTAATTACGTAGTTTTACGTCCCGACGTCCGCGACGCAATTTGGACGTCGCTAAGATGTTCAAAACGAGACGTCCCAGCTTTGTCATAAAATGACGTCAATGGGACGAATTTTCGTGACGTGACATATTTACACGTCCACAGTT
>LQRL01135160.1:11745-25292 GCA_001703475.1 Hydroides elegans | reverse complement strand
TGAGGAGATGCGGCGGATGTGGCCCGGCTTGTTTATACTTAAATGCGTGACGAACATTATTTCATCGTCAGGATTGATAAACAAATAAGCGATTTTATCACAATGAATGGGCGACTTCTAAGTGTTATTTTCATATCAAATAAAATGTAAAAGAAAGTCCAAATGTGAAAAGTGAAAATAGCTCGAAAGATAGAAAAATCGTCCGCTTTTTCTACCCAAACGCTAATATTCTATGCTAAAAAATAAAATATGTATATTGATGGAGATTTACAACAAACAGTAGAAGTCTATGTAATATAGCACAGAGGAAGTGGAACTGGAAATGTTAATATAATGTGAATGGCTTCTGGTCATAAGAAATGTTCACAAAGTCTTACTGTGGAATCCTAATCGAATAACACCGTTTTTTAACGATTATAAAAAAAATGAAATGTCCTTTCAAATTTATTCTAACTGGACTAAATGTAGGTCCTCTAGCTGCAACTACATTCCAAATTGCAAATATCCAAACCAATCCTAAATATGCACAATGTTGGGAATGGGACCCGGTTTCGAGGCTCAAAACGGCTAAGTCCCCTATTCACTTTACATGGTGGACTTAGTCGTTTTTAGCCTCGAAACCGGGTCCCATTCCCAACATTGTGCATATTTAGGATAGGTGTGGATTCTTGCAATTTAGAATGTAGTTGCAGCTAGAGGACCTACATTTAGTCCAGTTGAAATTGATATGAAAGGCCATTTCATTTTTTTTATTATCGTTAAAAAACGGTGTTATTCGATAAGGATTCCACAGTAGTAGAAGTACCATGCAGATAAAGGCTCTACATAAAAAATCAGATAATCTTCTTTCACAAAGAATAAAAAGTAGTTGTGTTTTGGCTTGGACGAGTGCATTTTAATATCATTTTATGTTAATTTGGGGTTTATTTGAAAACGTTGTTCACACTGCAGTGATAAATAAGAATACACTTTTGCATTGAATATTCGGACAAAATCATGTCACTTTTGAGTGGGCCATGGCTGTACCGGTTAATGTGAGGTTTATTCACATAAACCTCATGACTGGTTGACGGCAAAGGCATAAGGGATGCTAATGTTCTAAGTTCAACCGATACATAAGTTGCTACTGGTTCAAAACACCTTAATACTTATTCAAATACATGTTGAACGTCATAAAAAAATGACGAATCCCTAAGCTCTCGATACCAGCAAGACTTAGGTTCATCGACTTCTATGGCTGGTCAACATTGCTCTATGGAGTCGAGAAATGGACCATCAGCAAAATGTCACAACGGCGCCTGGACGCATGGTGGACCCTGAGGCGCATGCTACGAATAAGCCGGATAAGACGATTACGAACGAAGAAATGATTCGTATCGCAAGTACCAAAAGGTCACTGTTTGACAATGTAAAAAATAATGAAATGTTGGGTATGTTATAAGATATGATTCCCTGCAAAGAGATCCACTGGAAGGCAAGGTTTTGTAGGCGCGGAAGAGGGAGGCCAAGACTGCAATGGAGTGTCATCACACACCCGGTAAGGTTAGGTAATTGCATGATGACCTTCAGGAAGGTCAAGCGTACTGCCCAAGACCAAAACAGATGGGAGGTTCGTTACCGGCAACGTCAATCGGCCCTACCACCCGGTAAGTTTAGGTAATTGCATGAGCATTACATATGGTTCTATGAACTGTGTATACCTTTCTATTATTTTTTTTGTGCGATGAGTTATGGTATATTTTAAACGTATAAAATAGTAAAATTGTATTGTATAATTGTTAAGGAGTTATTCAGAGTATTTTTTTGTGAAAGCTGTTGAGCTGGGTATGTCGACATTCATACTCATAGAGAGCGTTTTTTTTTTTTTATTTGACATGGTCTCGATGACTGTTTTATTTTGATACTGCTCTTGTTGATACTATAAATCATTCATGTTTTAATGTTACAAATTATATTTTGTAGAGGCTGATAGGGCGTTTGGCTTTCATTTGGATGACGAGGTGAACAGATTTGTATTGAACGTTCAATGAAACATGCAGTTTCCAAATCATGAAATGAGAAAGGAGCCGTTTGAGTTTTTGAAAAAATAAAAGTCGATGATCACATTGATTTGTTTATTCTAAAATTCTTGCAGTAGCAATCAGACATATTTATATTTCGTATAGATTCGCCATACAGCATAACACACAATGCACAACAGAGAACGAAACTGTGGTCTATTATATTTACAGATAATGTGCTGAATGGCATTTACAATCTGTTATGAGATCCTTAATTCATGAATATTAACAAACTAGGTTATTCATAATATGATTCTGCTTTTACATTACTTTGGTATGAAATAAGAGATACCAGCAGAATGTTTTACTTAGCACCATACATACCAAATATTAAAACAATGTAATATACATAATATCCCTTTATTTTGTGTATCTAGCTTTTGACTTGCTTAGATCAAATCTTAGATCATTTGAAAGTAAGCTTACTAAATAAGTATATTGAACGCAAAATGTTAAACTAAACATAATTGCTGTATTTTTTCGCTTATATTTGAAATCGCGTGAACACAGTTATCTAAAAGTTTGACTTTCAGACCAAGCATTCGAAAGGCTTAAACATTGAGCCTAAGAAAAAGGTGCATTGTTACACCTTAAATTACGAGATAAATGGAGATTATCTAACATATATTCGACCAGACAATCTACTAGAAATAAGTGTTTTACATGTATATTGAACATGGAAATTGATCTACACAAAATGTTAAGGGATTCCTTAAACGGAACACTGTTGACGTTAGCATGTAACAGCTATGATTTCAATAACTTATGTACCACAATATATCACGTGGTAACTGTCTATCCAGTATAAATATAGCTTCTTAATATACACTCAACTTCTTTTTAAATGTAAACAAGCTTGAACACAAAGTGATATATAACCCTAACATACAAAACTTAAGCTATCCCAAAAACCCTACTTTCCTAAGGGCGAAACGTTGAAGATCTTCCGTTTCACCAAGAACCATACATATGCCAAGAATTACGGAGAATCCTTGATTTTACTTATCACATACTCTTTGGAAGTTTCGACGAACATATTTGATTTTCCTTCTAATAACAACTCCTTAGAATTAGGAAACGATTTCTACCGGTAAACACTTGCAACGTTCTCATACGAACGTCGATGGAATATCAAATAGTATAAGCGTACAGACATTCGTTGCAATAATCATGACTTGTAGCATTCATTACAACATTTTAAAACAGAATAATAACCTATGAAACATCGATACACAGTTGTGAACTTAGACAGGACAACGCAAGTATATAGCAGCGAAATAAATTAAGACACATAAATAAAACACGATTATAGGGAGATTCGTAAAAACACATGGACAGTTTAATTAAATCTATAATGTACCCTGAATCATACACCTACAAATAAATAATACTAGATAAATATCTATTGAGCAAATGCATAGGTTTAATAAATCAAGGTACATTATACATTTAGTTTGACCCACCACCCAATTAAACCCCGACAAAAGGCGCTCCTAAATAAATTCACAACTGCGTATTATATTTTGCAAATGCTTAAATAATACATTTGTCACAAACAATTGAACTTACTCAACCTCAATATACGAGGAGAAAAAGAAAATATACTACAAGATAATACAATATTTGTCATCACTTAAAACAGTGATAGTCTAACTGTCTTTTTGCAGCTAATCTCGGAAATTAAAAGTCATTCCAAGTTCATATGAATCAACGAAAAAACTTACAGCAGTTCCAATTTCGTTTATTTCTTTGCGCGATAAAAGAAGATATATCATTCAAATTACTAGTTTATCGATGAAGAGTCGGTGAGGTCTACAATTTCTAGTGCTTTTTATTATCTTCAGTTGTCTTCTTGGTTCTTAAATGTTAAACCCGGGTTGCGAAATATGATTTATCTCCTTTGATTTGTGTGGATATTATGACATCATAATAGACTATATTTCTATATGGCATTGTTGTGACGTCATTATACGGTTGAAACAGCTCGGAGGGTAAAATGTTCGAAGAAAATATCACAGTTTCTTCCTCCGTTAAAAGTAAGCGAATCACACTGAATCAACTGTTTTCTAAGTTTATATTTTGCTGCCAATAATGGCTTTAATCTTCTGATACCTAAAACAGTATCATGTACCGGTTGGCAAGAGTTTTTTTTGTTGGTTTTTCATGTTTCATCATGATGAACACGTTGAGGTATTCACTTGATTCCGCAAGATTTCATCGCCTGAAACAATGGAAGGGAACATTATGATTAACAGTTTTACGCACTAAAAAGATTCGTTGTTTACATTTATCTCAGCACATATTTATTTCTATTTTCATTGTACAATGAATATAAATTGATATTTCATTGACCAGGAATCGAGTTTGATGTAAACAATTTTATTACACAATCTGCAAGTTAACACGTTTCTTTTTGAATTTTAAACACATCCATCAATTATTAAACGATGAACAACTTAAAGATATAGAAGTTAAATTTTCATTTTAACTAGACAGGGACAAACTCATTATCCCAAAAAAAATTGAAGGTGAACCTATTTACACTGAATTAATGCAAGGTTGATACAGGGTCAACTCCATTATTTTATATAACGCTCACGTGTAAAAACGTGGACAAGACTTGGAAGCCCTAATTATTATCTACATTGTGTGCCATACAAGCATCTCCCACAAGAAAGCAAGGACACTAATGGCCATTGACAGGAAGATACAAGGACAGAGGATAAGTCATCGAATGGACAACTGCGTGGTCAGTTCCGTTACCTTCTCCACATAGACTTCTATATTTGACAAATATTCACCTTGTAAGTTCCCCTAATTATGGTGATACAATTGGTCATATTTCTAGGTTTCGTGCGAATAAGGACACCCCAAGGAGAGGAGACAACATAGATATTTGGCATTTCAGGGCGGATGAATGAAGGATTAACTTTTATTTAAAAGCAAGTAACATAAAGTGACTTAGTAACCCTGAAATTCCCCTAAATTTCCAAGGATAGGAGACAAACAAACTACCCGTCTGTAGGCCTATGGTAGGGCAGATGAATGTTGGCAAATAGTTATTTCAAAGGACGTTACATAAAGTGACTTAAAATCCCTGAAATTTCCCTTGATGATTTCAAATTAGAAGCGCGTTATCAAAACGGATGTCTAATTATTGTAAACCTATGTAATGCGGCCTTCGAATTGACCATGTCGCTTACCTGTTCATAGACTGTCCAGGCCATGGCAGCCATCATAGTTCGGCGCAGTGTCCTCGGAACCACTCCGCGTACAAAGCCGCGCGTTCCCTGCGTCTAAAACACATAGAAATGGAAAGCAACCATTAATATACATGTATGTCTATTTAGTTATTTTTGAGATCTATATATATGTTTAATATGGCGCATTAGGAAATTTGAGCATTCTGGTCACCTAAATAATGATGCAAAAATTATCAGGGCAATCATTCAGGATGGTTAAATCTTGTTTTTCGAAAGCTTTTGAATCAAGTTATTGTTATTAAGTTATCATTCTTGCAACCAAACTGGTCAAAACAGGTACCAGTGCCACATGTTGGTTTCGTGTGCTACCATTTTGCATATACAATTTTGCCATTTGAATAAATTTGCTTTACATCAGAGTGTATTTATCGCACTGAAAATGGTCTACTTAACCTAAGCCTATACATAATTTTGACTGTGAAGTATCTCTCTATGAAACTGTTTGACTGTAAAAAGCTCCCCGTTGTATAATTTGTTATTCAAATTTATGACGCTTACTTATTAATTATTATTACTGTCAGAATCGACAGGGAAAAATGGGAGTAAATGACAGGCTTTATAACAATACCATTGTTTACAAAAAAAATAGTATACTCATAATATTTGTTACGTAATACCAAGAATTGTTTTCATATGACCAGTTCTAACTATTCCCTCTACAAAATATAGCTTGTTGACAAAACCTACTCAACGAGGTTCTTGCCCCCATGAAACATCAGTTGTTTCGCCTTGAGGCCCATATATTTCGAGGTAATAGCAGGCAACAGCTTAAGAGCGCATATAATTTATCGATCACAAATTGCATTTGTGCCTGTGCTTGTGTTTTTGTTCTGCTTGCAATTGACTGAACAAAACAGGTCTCAAGCGATCGGCATTCAGATGATAAACATTTCGCGTGAAATGTAAACCATCAACAAAAAATAGTTTGAAACATAAACCCCTTTTCTGATAGATTTGAACTTGGGAGCACACGTGAAACTCTTTCCTGATAGATATGATAATGAAGTTGGAATATCTTTATGACGTGTCACTGTGTTCTCATCACTTCTTTGCACTAGAGGAGAAAAATGTTAAAAGGTAGAGATGCCGAGAAATATCTATCAATCACATTATTGGAAATCAGCAATGTTAAAAATAAGAGTGACGAAAACGATATATTGTAGCTATAGACATGAATACGTCTTAAAAGTTCATCCTTATTATTCTTGCCGTACTGATCAGTCAAAGCTGTATCGATGAACTTTCTTTGGCTGCATCATGTAAGATCGACGTATTGCCTATCCTCAAATGAGATTAATATTTAGAGCAGTAACCATAAACTAACCAAAGATGAAGTTTTTTTTTTCGTTTTAAATATTACCGCTAAAGTGTTTATCACGGAAATGATTGTAAATGAAGGTGAATACAGTCCTTCCCACTTCTTTCTCGACCAAATATGTCCCTATTATAATTTATATGGTAAAGATGAAATACCAGTAGATCATATTGCAACAAGCAGTTGCAATTATCAGTCCTTTCCCTTTTATATTTAGATCATTACCACATATGTTGGCATTGGTAACAATGCCTTTGTTGCCTGGATAACCATGAAAACAACAGTCGCAATAGTTGTTCTTGGAAACGAAACCTTTTTTTTTACCTTGCTCATGGAACAGAATCCATGTTTACTTGGCTTTGTTTATAGTTTTTACTCAGCACAACTATTTCAGTCCTTTCTCGACCAAACCAGTTCCATTCACCTCCAGGGCTCTTTATGATGAAATCCGGATGGCTTTGACACAGAATGTATTGAACACAACTTGGTATCAACACAACGCCTGAGCAATGCTTGGAATGTCATTGAACCCATAACAACGTACTCGCGTATGGACTTGATACAAGCTACAAGGAACATAAATGAGTTATTGTGCGCTCGTGCAAGTGCGGAGTAAACACGGAAACAAAGAACACGATCAAACTGGTACGAAGACTCATTTGTACTCAAAGGATCCCAGGGATCATTCAAGAGCCAGTTAGTTCCTGATAATATCAACAATAGGGTCATTACTAATGACGGGTATATTTAGATATAATAAATATAGGTGGATCGACACATGTTATGTCAAGGAGTCCTGACTTCGTAGTACGTTTAAATATGATCAGAAATGACCTTATTGATATTCTCAATATTTTCTTTCTCATTATTTTTATGTCAATTTGGTCTTCTTTTGCCTTTTTTTTACTCCAACACGTGGTCAAAGAAAAGTAGAATTGTGAAGTTTTTTTTAAATATTTTGGACGTTGGATTGAAAATGGAGATATGCTGAGCAGTGCCTGATTGAGGCGTGGTTGTTCTGATGAAACTAGATGAATAGCTGTAAAATTCTTACTGCAATCCATTTATAAATCATGCGTGAAAACTGATTTTATGTTAAATCTATATGCGTTCAGATAAAAAGAAAAATGACATCTACCCTCCAAAGCAAAATTCATAGAACCTCTGATCATCAGGTAAACACATAAACAGCTTATAGTCTAGATACTATAGTGTTTACCTGGGCAACTTTTGGCGAACGAAGATACATTTTTGTATGAATTATGACATTTGGCAAGCGGCTCTACTAAATCGTTAAGCGGACATTTACAACTCTGCTAAAGGCCTCTTGGGGGCGTAAAACCAAAACGTCTGCATAACTCAAAGAGGTTTTTTGCATTACTATATAATGCTGAGATCGCGCATTTAGTCTTCAGTTATTTCATTTTTACCATATAGAACGTTGAGTCAATGATCAACATTACCTATATAAAATGTGTTTATTTGTAAGCCATTTGGTTGCTTACCAGAAATAGTTTTAATATATTATTTAGACCAGTTTGGTGTCAAACTATTTTTACTGCATCGATCCTTACAGTTATATGTCAGAGGTGCATTTGGTTTAATTATTCAGCCCAAAGCCAATGTGCCCCTCGTTAAGTGGATTTTCAAATGATTACAATTTTCTTTAGATTAACAATTTAATTTATGATAGCAGTGAATAATTCATTATGATTAAATCACTCGTGAAATTCAACTTTTTTTTTCAATTACCTACGATGTTATCACCCAAAATGTTTATGAAATGTTTCATGCAGCTTTTTGGTATCAAAACTTGAAAGTATGATGTTTGAAATTTTACAGCTGTTTGAACATATGCGAATCAGGTCAAGAACAAAAGTAATTAACTTTCAGGTATTTTTCAATATTTCTTCGAAACTTCAATCGATATTATATTTGTTTTTCTTTATAACACGCAATGAACAGAAACTAATCGAAAACTTTCGAGACAATAACGAACACCACATTGAGCAAATGTTTTTGAGATATATTAAAACATTTAAATATTACAAAGTAATGCAAAATAAGCATATAAAATAATGATTTCATCATCCGATCAGTGTGACCTAAGGGAACTGAATACATTACATCATGAATCGTTCAACTTATCATAAGGTGGTGAAGCACTTTTATAATAGTGCAAGAGTAGGAGCCCACTCCCGGCCGGTCCTGGAGATGAAACACTGCAAAATACTTAACTAGGTCAGCACCCTTTTGGAGACATAAACCAACCTAGACGACATAAACAAGCTCGATAAAAAGGACACCGAATCTGGTTTCATCTATTCATGAATCACTCTCATTCACCTTGTTATTACTTATCTAACAGACGGAGCGCCTATTTTGCATATGGATATATCGATGACTTTTCTACCCTTAGCTTACTCAAGATTTTCTTACAAGCATGTTGAACTCTTGTTATCGACAACTTCCAAAATTTCGTATTCAATTGGTCTCTTGAAGTGAGTCGATAAGAACCAACATTAAGGATTCATAAGGGGTTTAATGGTCATTGAAATAACTTGAAAGAAAAAGTTATGTTGTTATTTGAACAAAATAATTACGATCAAAAAAGTCAAATCACTTACAAAACTTGTGCAACAATGTATGAAATTGTTTCAGTTTTGTATTTCAAATATGTTTTGAACAGTGCTGGCCTATAAATATCATACTCGATTTCGCGGACTTAATATTGCGACTCTAGTATCGAAATGAGATAAGATAGTGAACTTATTCCGACCTATGGGTAAACCCCGGTTATGTATAGTATCTTTTGAAAATGGACTAAGCCATAATGAAAATGCGAGGTATGCATTGATTCATTAGCAGAAACAGCTGAGCAGAAAATAACAGGTCTACATTGAGGTCTAGTCCGATAACAACGAAAATTTTAGTCCGAAGACTCCTTGCCAGCCTTGGGTCATTTAAGAAATCTTGGGAGGAACTTTCTGACACCTGATTCCTCGAGTACATAGCCAGTTCACGTAAAAGTGAAACTCGTCCAATCCTATACCAAACCTTATTTCATCATTTGAAAGCACCACCCATCCTATATTATTTAACAACGTTGAATTTTTACCATGGATAAACTCGCCTTATCATTAAGGTATGCCATTTCGATTAAACGAAAATTCAAAGGCCCGAGACTCACCTCATAAATGTATTTGACGACCTGCGACACGCGCGTAAACTGCTGCGTGCGCACCTGCATTTGCGTCTTAACGACGTCCGCAGGCTGTGTAACCATGGAGGCCAGGCAGCCGGCCACGAGACCGCACGAGAAGTGCACGTGGGCTGCCGTGGGGTCGAACTGGGGCACTGTCAAATGATGGGAGGAAATTGATATTTTTTTAACATAATGAAATACAGCTAGATTTAAGCAGAACATTAAGAGGTTCCAAGTTTCTGGTGGACAAAGTACGATTTACCTTTCGATTCATAGAAATATATACTATTTGTTGACTGTTTTATTGCGTATCTCAAAACAAGTTCATGGAACAAACTCAAACATTGGTTACAAGAAATCTGGATTCGACAACAATTACTTCGATTTGTTTACACTGAAAATATTTAGAAAATAAATATCTTACACTTCCATCTAATCATGTTATTTCAGACTTGAAAATCCCCTTTAACATAGTCATTTTTATTTAAACTTAAACTATAATACAGGTCACGAAGTGTCCTCTACTCACAGCTTTGCTTGACGTATTTCTTGGCCTGCGTGTAGAACATCAGGTAGAGGCCAGAAAAGGGCGCATCGCGTAGCAATGTGGGCGCCAGGCCACTGAAGAGGCCCCTTGCGCCCTCTGCTCGGCCGATCGTCACCAGCGCGTTGCGAATGCCGCTGTATTCGAATCTGCCGCTCTGTGGAAAAAATACAAATGGCGTCAATGAAGTTATACCACATATTGGTGACGTACTATACATAATTAAATATTGAGAAATTGGTCAACCAAACAAAAGTGAAAATTTAAGGAAAAGATATGTGTTGCCTTTTTCTGTCAAATAAGTTGATGCCATCTTGAAATCAAAGATATGATGCAATGAGCCAATTTCTCGTTTAGTGTCTACTTTTAAGTGCATGTAGCTATATGATTAGAAATCATGTGGGAGGGAATCCAACAATCTTGATTTGAAGATGATTGCATGCATCAAAGCAACTTTTTGATATCTTGGCGTCAAATTGACTTACTTTACCCCGTGTAACCTTGACAGAATTTTGAAGAAAAATCAGTAAGTGTGCTGAGTTCAAAACAGAATGACAATCAATATAGGGGAACGTCTTTTGATTGGTTGAAAAAGGGGTGTGTGGTACAAGGATAGGGAGGTGTGTCTTCGAATTTCAACAAAACATGCCATGTGAATTCCCAAACCAACAATCGATTGCCAAAATATTCTTTGAATTTCGATAACAATCTTCAGGGGTCTTTAAGGCTATGACAAAAGCAGTGTACCGGTAGCTAACGTCAATTTCATTTTTTAAAGATTTTCCTTGGACCGTTGCCATGAAAACCTTTTCATACAATACAATCTCACATTAACTAGATTCTCAACCAGTTTCAGCCACTTGGTAATCGTCTTGTTTTGACTGAACATAGGTATTTTCAAAGACGTTCAGCCAACTTTGCCTTGAATGTAGTGTTTTGTTACACTGAGTTTCGTCTCATGGACATTCTTAGGCAGCGTCTCGTTCATTGTCATTGAACAGGAGGCCATCACAACAGGCTTAAACGGCATGGGTTCAAAGGAACTATTCTTGGTAACCGAGTTCGATACCATTTGAAATCTACTTGGGTATTGTTTCAGGGATTGTAAAATGTATCCAACTGACCAATACCAAAATAATGAATGATTTATGAAAGAATGTCAACGGATATTGTCGCTTTTTGTTATATTTTGGCTTTCTTCAATAATTTTTGATGGGTGATTCCTAATTTACACCTTTTACACTGTAAATATATTTTTATTTCGCGTTAATTAATTGTTCTTAAAATAAATCATAAATCACGACTCCGGTCCTATGACCAACCTTTTCTTGTCCAAAGCCCCCTGATCAACTGATCCTTTCCATACCCCTGTTCAATACACTAGATACCATTTTAATCCAATACAAATTCCTTACCTCATATCGCGTCTTGACGACGGTTATGGGCAGCATACTGATGCCCGACATGGAGCGGGCGAGCACTCCCATAGCAATTGATTCCACTGGATGAGGATCTGCGCTCCTACAAAAACACAATAAATTAATTTCAATAATGTCCGTTCGGAATTTAAAAGCATTCAGTCAGCTTGAAATTAAGGACTGAATACGAATGTGACAAACATACCAACGTGGCTTATTTGGGATCTTGGGGAGTGTTTCTTATCGCACACAGCAGGGATGAAGGAGTTGATTGAATATTGCAGAACCTTAATCTAGCTACCACTATTTTATTCACTGTATGTCAATCCATACACTGCTGGTTTCCTGACATAATGGTCTAGACTATTTCTAAATGATATTTACCTATATAATATAGCAGCTAAAATAAATTGATGTAACCAATGTGGCTTAAAGTTAAAGGCAACACATACCCAAATTTTGTCCTCAGGGTATGGAGGGAGCAGAAATAAACTCCTATCCCTGGTACTGTTCTCGTAAGTGACTGAAAAAAAAAAACGATAAGGAGGCAATGTTATTTTATGGTTTTAAAACTTAGGAAGCAATGTTATTTATTGTTTTTCAAACTTAGAACGAATATTCTACATTTTTCTAACAAACTTTAATCATGGCAAATTTACAAAAAATGTTTTTCTCAACTTTCACAAAAAGAGACGCGGTGAACTTACTGGTATTAATCCTTTCCATAGGCCGGCAAGCTTTTCGTTCCTGACAACATTGGTGGTGACTTGAATCATACCGATTGAAGTACTACAAAGAAAGATTGAGAAATTATTTCATCAGAAAGTAAAAGTGACCTTTAGTCACCTTTGACTTCTTTCTTAAACCATAACAGTTTTGATCCATTAAGATTTTACTTTTATATAGATAGATTTGAGGCTTCAGAAAAGAACGAAGTCAAATAACATCAAAATACATATACGAGTATTACAACCTTGTTATAAATCTTACCCGGGTGTGTAGACTATAGTTTGAATACGCGTTTTGACTAGATCTAAGGGCTGGAACAAAACTGTAGAGCAGGTTCCACTGAAGGAACCGGCCAGGAAAGATTTCACTATGGGCGACTGAAAAGGAGACAAAATAAACGTTTAAGGCTTTGTTTTAGCTATTCATCAACATAGTATATTGCCATTCGATTCAAATCAAACTGACCACTTGAATGTCAAACTCTTGTTAGGTTTTCATTGAACGGGTTTCATCCATAATATTTTTAATTGACAAATTATGGTATGTTAGGAATGAGATAACCATTACTTTGACCGAAAGTGTCAAAATTATCAATTTATGATTCTGAAATAAATGAAATATGTCATGATTCATCTACTTTTGACTTCATCGGTAGTTCCAGTTCCATCCAGTTTTTTGTTTCATGGTCACTACAAAATCGTCCATTTTGAACATATTTACAGACTTTAAATCATTAAAATATACTCACAAGTGAATCCATCTTCTTGTTTGGTAGATGCGGCTTACTTGTTGTAGCAAACATCAAATATCACGACTTAATTCGGCTGAAAATATGCCTTTTGAAACAACTTTTCCAATTTCTTTGAGTAACGAGATCTCAACCAGTGTCAATTGCTTTTTTCTCTTTTTAAAGCATCTGCACAATTATGTATCCGAATAATCGGTGTAAAAGATTGGATGTAGTCGCTCATGCACACTCATATTGCTAAATACTAACTTATTTTAGTTGTTTT